>NDGM011228647.1:836-16586 GCA_002564305.1 Octomys mimax | reverse complement strand
TTGTCTATTAGCATGACCATTTAGAGTTAACAAAACAGGCCTGGAGATACTGCATGAAATAGCTAGAAAAGTTGCAAAGAATTATGCATTATCAAGAAACTAAATCCTAGAGGCCGGGGAGATAGATCAGTAGAATAAGTGCTTGCCTGACAAGCACAAGGGTCTGAGTTCAACCCCCGGTTCCGCCAAGAAAAAAAAAAAGAAACTAAATCCTACCTTCCTATTACCTTGTTTTGAAATTTTGTGGGTTTTCCTCAGAAAAAAATTTAAAAAGAAACTAAATTTTAAAGCCTATTAGAACTATATCTGTAATAAAGATATAAGAAGTCAGAAACTGGTTGTTATCACTTCTCCTTGTCAGGTAGAAAGGTAACAACCAAAGTATAATATCTGGAATTCTATCTATTATATCTTTTTTTTAATGTTTCAGCATTTTCCAGCTAAAAGGTTGCTATAATCCAGTGAACCTTTCTATTAAATAGATATTTCTTAGCTTCCTGCCAGGTTTAACTGCATAGCTATGGGCTATTATCTCATGTACAGTACATGATCTCTAAGATTAATGAACAAGGTATATGGCTGTAGCAGAGTTGAGCATGAGTTGCAGAAAGGTTTAGGGTTCAGACAAGTACATGTTTCAGTTGAACATGAACTTTTAAGTGTTTACTTTTTAAATTAAAACATGAAGGCTTTTATCAACTTTCAAGGTACTTAGAAACTCTTCATAAATGTTTATCACCAAAAAGTTGTATAATCCACAAGCTCTAATTTAGTGATGAAAATATTGAGTCTAAATATGCATAAATGAATTTCAAATCCTGAAGTGATTTTGGATTACACATTTTCATAAAAGTTATAAACTATATTTGAACAATGTACTATGCCAGTTTTTTCACATTAACATATCCAAAATCAAATATCTTTTTCAGATGTCATACTTAAATTGGTAATATTTTCCCTTTAAGGATACATAAACTAAAATATCTTCCTTTCTCATCAGTAAAAAGCTCCCCGGCCCTAAAACCCAAATATGGATATTCACAAGTTATAGCTGCTTTATAGTCAGAGCAGAATCTCTTGCTGATTTTCTTCCTACAGATCTCAGAAGGAAAGTTAGCAGTAGGGTTAAAGAAAAAAAACACAGGGCCAGAGACATAGCTCAGTGGTCAAAGTGCCTGCCTGGTAAGCACAGGGTCCTGAGTTTGATCTCCAGTACCAAAAAGAAAAACACACGTGGAAAACATCAGAAGGACCTCCCACTCCGCAGGCATTTTTCTCATAGTGGAACTCTGGACACTGTGGGCTTCTCTTCTAGGTGGGATCTGAGCACTAAACCTAGAGCTGCTGAATGCAGCGGCTGAACGTGCAGGGCTATGACGGCATTAAGAAGAACTCGGCTCAGCAGGCTGCCTGTGGCAGCGCAGCAGGTTCTTCATCTGCACTGCAGCCAGGATTTATTTTTCCTCTCACTTGGGTAGCAATCCTGGTTTCCATTTTAATATTTAGAAGGTAAGTTCAATTGATGGACCTTTTGCATAATAAAAAGCTCTCCTAAGGTATGTGCGGAAGGACGCACATGGGATAAAAAGTGGCACCACCAGTGTCCATGGCTTTCATGGAGTACATTTGTGAAGCCCAGAGCTTAGTTCTGGATATGTTTATAGCACTTTAGCTCTGTTTGTGAGTTTGGAACCTTTCCAAAAAAAGAAGAGAAACATATATTATTGTTTATAATCTGCTTTATTCCTGCAAACCTTGAGTGAACAGACTTGTGGATTGCTGTTTAAATCCCTCAGTGCCTTTAACTACCGATACAGAAAGTAGTTAATGCGCATTCTAAACGAAGCTTGGCATCCACTCCAGGAAATCACTTTAATTGAGAAGCATTAAATGTTAAAATGATTTAAAAAAAAAAAAGGCCAGCACACATATTGAGTATAAAAGTCCTGGCCACCAGTAATACGGTTTCTTGGCTATTGTATGCCTCCAGCCTGGTAAGCTTTAAGCCCTGCAGTTGACAAGTGTCGAAAAAGGGACTTTAATTCTCGAGGCCACTATCTGCAGGCAGCCACCCAGGAGCTGGCCAGTGAGCAGGCAACCTTCAAGGACTCCACTTTAGAGGAGGGCAGTAGCTGTCAACTTTATGAATGTTTGTTTTCCTGCAATAATAAACTAGTCCCAGGTGACTAAAATATGAGATTTAACCCCAAAGTCCTTGCCCGGGCTTTCCATTGCTGTGCAGCAGCCATCTGTTGAAACCTATTTACTATTTTAATGGCCTTACAAAAAAAACCCTGCTCATTTCCAGCTCAAGTGTGTGCCAAGACTACTTTTTTGGGTCTATATTTTATATTTCATAAAAGCAGTACCAAGCCTTTCCCAAATCCCCAAACCCCTCCCAACCACAGGAGATCATGGTCCAGGCTTGGCAAGCAAGAGAAATCCAATAAATCTCTTCTTAAAAAGCCCCTAGGGACAGCTCACTCTCTATCAGCATTGTAAACTGTGACCAGTTCAGTGGTCCACTGAGCCACCCAGGGTGTCAGTTCTGTGACACTTTTCTCTTAGGAGGCCTGCCCAGAGTTCTACTTTTGACCATATCAGCATTTTGAGAAGGAAAAATGCATCTTGTCAGATACAGCCTGTGATTTGCTCACTATAACTAAAATAAGTTAGTTTGTATATAGTATCTAAATTTGATTTTTGTGTTTGGGGAAAGGACCAAAAAAATTTTAGATCACTGAAAGGAAAGAGTGCTAATGGGAAATCCTGAAAGCACACGGGCAGAAAAAAGAGGGAAAAAATGAATGAATGGTGATAGATAAACATTACATGCAAAAGCCCGGGTCTGCTTTCTCTAAAAGAATATAACATACTCTCCCTAGGGTTGGAAGAGGTTATTTAAAAGACCTTTATTTAATAATTCAGATGTTTTTATGATCCCCTTTAAAAGGATGATAAAAATTTCCCTTGTCCTAGTGACTTGGCCCCATTTTACAAACACGGTTGTCCCTCTTCCTACCGCCATAGCATTTCTCCAGCAGCAGTAACTGAACGCTGTCTACCTCCCTGCAACAGCCGTGGCCCAGACAATTATCCAAGCTGAGCTTGATCATCTATATTAGCCAGGCAAAGGGACTTTATGAAGAAAAGCACCATGAATTTTGCATGATAATAAAATAATTTCTAAGGGAGTGTAACAAAGAATTAAACAATTTGCCTTTTACACTGTGAAGGGCAAGTTTTATTCTCCATATCTGAAGAGTTAGGTTGAAGGAAGTACACTCAGATACGTTAAAGCTCATGTCTTAATGATTTTAGTTCTAGCTTAGCAATTGGTTCAGATTCACAGCATTGTCTTTGATCTCTTTCTACCCTATGTGATTTTAGCTGAATAGAATTCTTGGGCATATGGAGAAGAATAGAAACACCGACTATTGAGCCCTTATTTCCTTGAGTGGATCTTATTTAGTGCTTTCTGGCCAGCTAATTTCTTTATTCTTCTTTAAGCAGTTGTTCTTCTAGGACATCTGTGTCAAAAAGAAAATCTGTAGGGCCAGCCAGATAGCTCAGAGGATTAAAGTGCCTGCTTAGGCAGATGCAGGGGCCAGGGGTTTGACCCTCGGCCTGCTGTGCCAGCCTTGTCCCTGGGGCCTGCTGAGACAGCAGTTGCGACTGGGCGTGGTGGCATGGGCCTGTAATCTTAGCACTTGGGAGGCTGAAAACAGGAGGAACACTATGAGTCCGATCTGTGTAGCGAGACCCTGTAGACCCTGTAATAAATACACAGAAAGATAAATAAAATTAAAAACTAAAAATACCTGTTCATGAGCTGTTGTCCAGTGACCGAAAAAAAGAGAGAAGGGATGAAAGGAAGGCAAGGGAGAGAGAAAATGAGCAGTGCCACACACAACATGACAGAGATGTTGGCACTACCACTGTCTAAGGAGTTCCAGAATTCATTCCAGGCACTCCAGGATAACTAATAGCTGTGATAGATGAGTTTGCCCTGCCCATCCTCCCTAGCCAGACGACGAGCACTGTCCAACTTTCTGCAGTGATAGAAATGTTTACTATCTGTATTGTCCAAATACCATAACCACTCCTCAGAAATAGCTGGTGAGCACTTAAAGCATGGCGAAAGTGTTACTGAAATTTTCATTTTAGTTCATATTAGTCATTTTAAGTGTAAGTAGACACATGAGCCTTGTAGCTGTTACGGTGGACAGTGCGGCTGTGTTTGGATCTTCAGCCACACAGTGGTAATTACTTATAGGAAAAGTGTGCTCTGATATTTCTACAATGAAATCCCAGTTCTAAATCAGAAATCCTGTGGCTTTGTTTTTTTGTTTGTTTTCAGTAATTTTAAGGGCTGGCGCTATGGGTTCAGTCCCTAGGACCCCAAAACAGTGTTCTTTCACTCCAGCTAAATTTCAGGACCTCTATACACACTAACATATCTTCTGCAGAGGAAAAAACCTATATTGAAATGTTTCTAGAAAATGCTTGCCCAAGAGTCCAGATGAGATATTTCTACTTTCTTGCCCTCCTTACCCAAATAGTTATTTTTACATGTTTAAGGAAAATGTTACAGTTGTGAATTTGAATGTGACGGGACAAACAGTAAAAAGTACACTGTCAACAGATTGTTTTTCTGCCGGTTCTCTTAAATCTAAGGGCAAGTGATTGTGCCTCCATGAAATTGCTATTAGCAAAACTCGAGCCACCTCCACTCAATCCTTTATTAAATAATTCTGATATTTCATGGCTTTAAGTAGTTTTGGCATTCAGAATTACATTTTTTGTTTGCTTCTGGTAATAAAAGTATCCCACTGTCCACTCAGCTTTCTATTCTGTGTCAGGAGAGAAAATGTACAGAAAACCAAATGAAAAGCCAGACACATCAGCTTCTAAAGAATTTCCATATTTATTTTACACAGTTTTACCATACACATCTCATGCCAACATACAGGAGGCACATACAAACGCACCAGCTCCTGCTCTCCAAAGTCACATGGCAATAAATAGCAGTGAGTCCTTTTGTTGGTATTTTTCTTTTTCTTTTTTTTTTTTTCCAGGACACAGGACTTTTATTTATTTTTAACTGTACAAAATTTACACAGGGAAGAATGAGGGCAACAATCCAGAGCAGAAGGGATCTGGGACCTTGAGGTCTGAATGCAAATTCAGAGCAGCTTCCAGGGTCCTCCAGCCCTAAACCTGCTCGTTAGTCTGAACACAGTCCTCAAGCACAAAAGTACAGTGTGGTCCTTGTCTCTAGGTGGGCAGCAGGTGAGAGTGGATGTCCTTGCTTTGTCCACCTGTGCTCTGCCTCGAAGCAAAGAAATGCTTGGTGCACCTCCCAGACCTGCAGCTGTCTCCCCAGAGCGAGCAGCATGAAACTGTGCTTTTAGTGTGGTCCTACCAAGCAGAGTGTGGATGGGATGACTGCTGAGCTCTCTCTTTTTGGCTCCAAAACTGTTAGCGCAGTTGGAGCAACTACTGCAAAAAGGGCCAGTTGACCAATCCAAGAAAGAGAGAGCCAGTGATGTGCTTTTATTTAGCTTTCAGCATGCCCAGAGCCCGTCAGCAGCAGGCAATAAAACAAAACTCATTTCCGCTTAATTGAATTTTTCTTCATCTCACAGTTTCCAATTTTTAAAGTGCAATGTTTCAAGATGAGCATCCTCAGGCCTTCCAGGCCCTGCAGGCTGAGGAGGTGTGGTCACTAGCTCCATGATTATAACCCAGGTGTCAGTTGTGGCGTATGGGAGGAGCTATGTGGAGATTTAAGTGTACTGGTGGACTGTCACAAAAGTGTTTGCTAATCAGAAGCCTTGAACACCTCCTGAAAGAAGGCAGTTCTTAGGTTCTTTTGTTTTTGTTTTCAGTACTAAGGACTCAACCCAGGGGCTTGTACATCCTTTGTACAAGTACTATACCGCTAAGCTAAATCCCCAGCTCCCTTTTATCTTTTTATTTCAAGATAGGGTCTTGCTAAATTGCCCAGGCTGGTCTCAAACTTGAGATCCTCCTGCCTTTGCCTCATGAGTAACTGGTATTATAATATGCCCAGCTTCTAGTAATTTTTTATACTTCATAGATAAGTATGAAGATCTAATAGCTTCCAATTATATCACTAGATTTTGTTTTGAAATGGCACAAAAAACTTTAAGGACTCTGCCAAATGCTTTTCTGACGTAATTTTCCCATTGTTTCACTATATTAACTTGTAGGACCAATATTACCAGTATAGTAGTTGATATTCATCTTATATTGTCCATAATAGATGAGGCATGAAAGAAAAAGCACAAAAACTGAAAGGAACTGGCCCTAAGGGTGCACAACAAATTCTTGAAGGGGCAACAAAAGACACTTTCCAACAACACAATTTAGCCATTGGGCTGATTAGTCCTTATATGGTATTCCCCACACACACGATGGTTTTATTACTTTTAGACAAATACAGAGTTCGCCACTGACCCCATCATTTCTCCTTTTTGCTTGCATGAATTACCACTGGAAATACAGGGTGGGAGGTGCCAGAGATGTTAATTTGCTCCAGTATTCAGAAGCTTCCTCCTCAAACCTACTATATAGGCACTGCAGATAGTAGCTGTTAGCTGGTCTCTTAAGAGTCAAAGGTAGGCCCAAATGTTGTAAATGCCTCTAACAGGTCTCATTTCAATGTTTTAAATTTATTCATGTCATTTAGTAAGGGAACAGCAACTACTGGGTAGTACCTGCTACCCCACTAATATCGACTACTCGGCAGTAGAGGAGCATCTCTAAGAGAATCTAAAGGAAATGTTCTGTTCCTCCCCATCTCCAAACCACAGAAGAGCCAGGGACAGTCATGATGTGCAGCGCTCACCCGTGGCACCAGCCATCTATCGTGTAAGCCCAACTTGCAGGAAGATCACTTCAGATCTAAGACCTGCCATCACTGTGCTACTGATTGGGCGCAGCGCTTCCTTCTCCAGGGAAGTGGCTCTGGGGAAGGGATTTAACGCTCTCCTGGCCTTCTGGTCAGTAGTCTCTCAAGATCTTTTCCAGGTAGCCAGCCCAAATTAAACCAAACACTACTGCTAATTTCACTGTGCGGCCAACTGAGTTCCTCAGAAGACTTACTTTATTAGTATGAATGAGGACAGCCTCCCATTCTTACATCATTGAATTAAGAATATGATCAACTCATTTCCAAATACAAAAATTGGTCAGTTTAAATTGATCTTCAACAGTTCTACACAATCGCCAAAAATATGAAGTGCCTCTGATTCTATGTGATACTAAGCCAAATAGTCAAGGTGACAGTCACCTAGCTGACACAACTTTTCCAGTGGATTGTCCAGGTTTTCACTGTGTATTATGAGCAGCCTGCTGAGAATGGTGTGTTGAATAAGCTAGCCTCCAGACAGCTGCAATTTCCTTTCCTTCCCATAGCTTATTGTCTAGTATTTGTGTCTCCATCCCCAAAGAGCATTCACCCTGTGAGGGAATTTCAGTAGTACAGAACTGGACAGACCTAACACACCACCATCTGTGAATATGGAACCTTAAAAAAGTCTGTGTTTTCAGACTCTGCAAGTGAAGATGAGGGCAGTTGCAGCCCACCAAAAAGCAAAGGTACAGTACAAACCTGATCAGAGAAAAGGCAGCCTGACGGCTGATCCAGGAATTTACTGACTGTATCCTTTAAAGAAGCTTAAGTGAACTACGTATAGTGTTGAACCAGGGCTTACAAAGGATGCAACATTTGTAGCATTGCTTCCTTTAGTTTGCCCATCACACTGCTGAATCCCTGCAGTTCTCAAAATATGATCCACCATTCACAGAAGGAAGGGTCTCTAGGGATGTTGGTCTCATCATGTGAAAAAGGGGCAAATCCCTGCCCTTTCCTACCCTTCTGATCTTAAAGGATAATAGGGCTAGGAGAAGCAAACCATGCTTCCAAAGGGCGGGAAAAAATTCCAGCTGGCTACATTTCTAGCTGCACACTGGAGATTTGGAATTCTCAAGAGAGCATCCTGATAGCACAGAAGTGTAGCCTGTCACAGAGTGGCAGCTCATAAAGCAGAGACAGGCCTTGCTTTGCAGGCTGAGTGACTCAGAGGGAGACGCTGCACTCCCAGTGGAGTGCCAGAGAACTCTGGCTTTTTGAGTGCAGCCTGGAGCCCAAGGCATGGCACAAGTCCAGCCAACAACCCACAGAGATGCAGCCCGAGAACCACTTGGAACCCTTTTGATGATTTTAAGGCTGCTCCCTAAATTATTCCTCCCAACCAAACTCAGCCAAAAAACATTGCTGGTTCCTGGAAGCGACCAAGATTGTCCGCCAACTGAATCAACTTGTGCAGCAGAGGACATTTTCACTTTTAAGAGGGAGGAGGAATAGTCTGCAAAGCTCACCTAACCCAGCTCCCTCAAAGCAGACCCTCCAGTCTCATTTTACCCCCAAAGGATGGGGATCTCTGGGACTGGCATCTGCCAAGGAGGCTAAACAGACTGCACGCTCAGAACCCAACTGTATCTGCAGCCTTTTTCACTGATTGTCAATCTGCTTTCTCCATGGTCTCGCTCTGATCACTTTGCAGCCCACATCCTATCTGGGAGAGTAATGATACAAGTCAATCTAAAGGCACACTGTGCACCAAAGGGACTCAGTGACCAGTCTGTGAAGGTCCAGGGCCTCTCAGCGCCAGCCTCCAGAGTCACCTGCAATGAAAACCACTTCTTGCTGTCAAGGATTCAGTGATACAGATGGGATTTCTTAAAAACCAAAACTGATAAATATTCTCCAGTTTGTACATCTGAGTAAGAAAGAAGTCCTATTTTTCACAGCAACAAAAAGGGAGGGGGGCCTGCTTTTACTATCAAACTGTGGCCATCAACATTTTCACCAACTTTTAATAACTTGACATTAATTTTGAAAATCAGGGTTTAATCAAGGTGGTCCAGAGATCACTCCTTATAGTCAGGGGATGTGGTGCCTCTACCTCAGAAGTCTTGGTTCTGGTGAGGGTAGTGGTTGGGGAGGCATTGTGTGAGACACAGCTGTTGGAGCAGAGATCCCAGGGCCAAGCTGGCCTGTCACAGTCACCTCGTATCAACAAAGCACTAAGCAGCTGAAGCCTCTAAGCAGGGTGGGAGGGGAAGAGCCACAAGTCAGCATCCCTGGAGCTCTAGGCTGTCCACCCCTGTGCTATGTGTGAGACGAGGCTGCTCTCCCACTACCTCCCAAGAAAGCAGTGCCCTAATGTGGTTTCATAGCTTCTAGAAATCAGCAGAGGACTTCCATTGAAAATAATGGAAATTCACATTGGTGCACCTTTGATCCTTAAGAGCCAAGTCTCTCTTGATCCTTGAAGATATTCTCTCAAGCCAGGACAGGTAGAATGGGGAGGAGAGAAGTTTAAAAAGGAGGATGATCCATTTCATCGAGCCAGGAGGCTGGGCTAGTTGGAAAGTCGGGATAGCCTACACTGCTTCCTGTGGAGATGTCAGAGGTGGGTCCCCCAGCCATGGCTCTCAGTGTCTGGTTCACTCCCTGCCCTGCATGTGCAATGATGCCCAAGTTACTGTCCACCGTGTAATCCAGCCCATTCAGCAAAGGAGCGTGGGATGGCAGGGATGATATAGAGGATGGAGACTGGGGGATTCCGTAGGGGCTCCCATCCCTCAAGTCCTGATAGGATTGTCCTGTCCCGTCCATGGAGAAGCTCCCATTCATTAACTGTCCGCCTGTAACATCCCCCACGTTGCCATAAATCCTATTGGTGTGGCCAAGTTCTGAGAGAATTTGATCCTCTGTGGACAAAAGAATGGAGATTTATTGTCAGCTCCCAGGACTCTGGTGGTCCCTGCTCTTCACAACCTAGGAATACACATGACCAGGAAAGATGCCCAAAAGCATCAGCTGCCTTCCTGCCAAGCACGGGTCGGCCACCAATATGTCAGTCATACCCAAAGACCAACCTGGGTCAAGGCAAAAAAACAAAAGAACACCTGCTGAAGACTAAATTTCCAGGTCCCAGAAAGGTAGAAAAATGTATGGCGAGCTTTGTGGTCTTGTGTGGTTCATGTACTAAGACACTCAGGCTACATTGAGGAGTATGAATCCCCAAGACTATTTGGGCTGTGTTATCCACATCACAAATGGAAACTACTTGCTGGCAAGATTTATTCTGAAAGCTTTCAGGCTAAGTGGGCTTGGTTGGGAATGAGGTAGTCCATCTAGTGAGGGCAGCTGAGGACCACTCTTAGACATGTGTACAGAATTCTTCTGTTCTACCTGGAAAATAGGTTCAATATGAAAGGGTTTCACTTCTCTAGTAAGCTCTTCATACAGGACAAAGAATAACTTGATTAAAGAGAATAAACCCTCTCTTGTTTCTTAGAGAATTTCATTAAGGGGAACTAATGAGCTCTCTGCCAAATGAAAGAATTCAGCTCTCCAACAGAGTGGAGTAGTTTTAGTCTTAAAGGGTTGTTTATTGTTTAGAATAACAATGATATGTTAATGTGGGACCCACCTGCACCCAACAGAAATGGGCTACAAAATAGGATTTCACAATTCTAGCTATTCCAGGTATGGATTTAGACAGCTACAGTGAGATTAAGTCTCTCAGTCTTTCTCAATCCTGAGAAGAGGCCCAGAAAGTGAACATAAGGCTCTTGGACCCTCCTTGGGGCCCCAAACTCTGTGTTGCAAGGGAGCTGATCTTTGGGATGCACAGATCTCTGGACTAAGCTCAGCCTACTCTTGGTAGGCAGCTTATTCCAGCCTCTGTCCCTGGGCTGCTTTTTTGGTTTCTGCCATGGCCTGTAAATCGATTCCTATAGAAATCCTCCCATCCTATATCAACACCCGTGCTTTTAAGTCCCCATTCCACTCATAAAAATAAGACAGTGGGGAACTCATGCCCTTGAAGGGAAACAGGAAGGCGAGGCTCAGCTGCACTGTAATGAGGGCCCTCTGTGGTAGCCACAAGCCATGGCCTTCCAGGGGTACGAATGTGCTTAGATTTGCTAAGCACACCCACATCTGGCTCTATTCACTGATCCTGTGACAGCTGTGAGATGCTCAAGGAGGTGGTATCTCCAGTTATAGGAGGGAGAATGAGGCTCACAAGATACTTTACAGAGCCATACTGGAAGCCAGGTTTCTGATCCTTCCCCCCAGTAGAATACCTTCCATATTTGAGGACTCAGTAACTGTGACCAGTTACGGTTATTTGCAAACAATCTGAGGATCCATAAGATTTAGTAATTTGCAGTGCTGCTGATGCACAAATTTCAATATAGCGCATGCTGCAAAGCTGTGTGCAGGGGATAGGATGGAGTGAGTGGTGGGTTAAGGGATCTCAGAAACAGCAAGTTCTCCATCTCACATGCACTCACAGTATTGTTTTCCCAGGACATGGGAACCAACAGGTCATTCTAGGGCATCATGGGAGGAGGCCAACATCCCTGCAGAGGGGAGAGGTGCAGGCACGGGATTGGGAAAAAGCCCTGCATTCACAGCTGCATGGGTTGCATGGGCTCTGTTGGTAAAAAAAAAAAAAAAAAAAACAAGGGAAGCCTCAGGACCGTGGGACAGCCATGTCCCAGGGAACCTAGCTTTTATATCTAAGCAACGGCAATTCTCATTTTCTACTCCTGGTCCCACCACAAAGGGCCACTATCACCTCCCACCTCCATCCCCCACACACAGTGCTGCAAGTCTTGGGAAAACACCTCTGCTCATCCGGGGAGTTGACAAGGCCTCAAGAAAGACACCTCCTGCCTGCCAGGGATTACTGTGCCCCAGGGGACTTGCCTTGAGAATCGGCCTCACCCCTCCAGCCCAGCTCACCTCGGAAGCTCAGCTCACTGTCACTAACCCCACAGTCCTCTGCCGAGCTCTCCTTCTCCTGCTTGCTGCCTCCACGGCTCCTCTTGACACTTTTATAGAACTGCCCCCAGCGATGCCGCCCTGCATCCTTCTTCAAGCGTTTCTCCTTGGCCCTTCTGTTCTGAAACCAAACCTGTCACAAAGCATAAGGGACACACTCAAGGGGCGTCTACCACAAGCCAGAAATCTTCAGGACTCCCAAGGCAGGTGGCTGGGAAGGGACTGGGGTCTCAGGGGAGTGCAGGACGCCCTACACCTGGGCAGAGTCTCAGAGCTCTGCAAATGCTCTGGGGGATCAGTGATGCCATTCACCAGGTGACTGTCACTTATGGCCCCCAAACCTCCCCCAGGTAGACATAGGGTCCTAGCTCTGAATATCATCCCTTCCTGCTAAAGGCCCAACTCCCTAGAGAACATCTCACCTGTACAACCCTCATGTCCAGGCCTGTCTCAGAGGAGAGCTGCTCCCTTACATGCCGGGCAGGCTTGGGAGAGTTCTTGTAGGCGTTCTTCAATGTCTCCAGCTGCTTCGCAGTGATGGTGGTCCGCGGCCGCTTTGCTCCTGCCTCAGAGTCATCTGCGGTGAAAACCAGCTTCCTGGGATCAGCCTATCTGGAACAGCCAGGTCTCTGCCCACCCTTCTCCCTTCCCCCAGCTGAGTGCATCTGCTCTGGACGGGGCAGGGAAGGAACAGTCCCCACCCTATGGGGACCCGGCTTCTATAGTTTAGTTTTCAACAGAAGCCCACTGTCCTCTGTCTTCAGGGACAGCCTAGCCTCCGGGAAGCCTTTCATCAGCCTGAACGTGAACAGTTGCACTCATGTCCTGCCATGGCACACACTACTTAGACACCCTCATGAGTCCTTCCCAGGCTGTAAAGGTCAGCTGGCCAAAGTGACATAAGCGCATTACTGTATCCCTGAGTGAACTGCAAGTGTCACATGCATTTAGTTCTCACAATTCTTGGAGGCAGAAGACCTGGCTTCCACCTTCTTGACGAGTGAGTGCTGGAGCCACACTCCTCTGAAGGCTGGGGGCATACTGCCTGCCCTGCAAGAGCAGCATGTTCTAGAAACTGCACAGTTGTGTACTTGGAGACACTACCCTCATGTACATGGCACAGGGCAGAGGCCTTGTGGCCCCTCTTCTTGCACTGTTTTCTTCTCTAGCAGAGCTACTATCATCCCAGACTGTTTGCAACCCAGGCCTCCCTAGAGTCCCCTGGGTAGGGGGCATCCAGAACCTTTCAGCAATGGCTTAGACAGCAATGCAAAGCACAAAGACCTCTAAGATGCTTTAGATTCTGTTAGGAGTCAGGCCCTTCTGCTTATATTTGTAGAGTTTACAGCATGACATTGTCTGATCCACATTTGAATTATGCAACATGAAATGATATAGTTTTAATACATATACAGTCTTTATGTATAAAATGTTAACAAAAGTATCATGGAGGGCCTAGCTGTACATGCCTATGATCCCAGCACTCTGAGAGGATGAGGCAGGAGGATCACAAGTTTGAGCCCAGACTGAGCAACTTAGAAACTTACCAAGATCCTGTATCAAAATGAGAGAAAGACAGAGACAGAGACAGAGACAGATGGAGACAGACAAAGAGACACAGAAGAAAAGGAAAAAGAAAAGAAAGCAAGAGGAAAATGGACTGGGGATATAGCTTTGTGCAAGGCCTTGGGTTCACTCCCCAGGATAGAAAAAAAAAAAAAAAAAAGAACTATCAAAACTGTGAAAGGGCCGGGGAGATGGCTCAGTGGAATAAGTGCTTCCCTGGCAAGCTCAAGGGCCTGAGTTCAATCTCTGGTTCCGCCAAAAATAAAAAATAAAACAACTGTGAGCCACGGGTAATAATACTGCACACCTGCAGCCCCAGCTGTTCAGGAGAATGAGTCAGAAGGATCAGTTGAGCCTAGGAATTTGGGACCAACTTGGGCCGTTCAGCAAGACCTTACCTCAAAAGTTTTAATTGATGGAGAATCATTTAATTTCAAAACAGGCTGACCCAATGCATTAGAAATTATCTACATCCAGATGACAATGCCCTTGGGGACTTAGTACCTGTCACTCTAGGTGGTGGTCCTTAGGTGCCTCACCACTGCTCATGTGTACAAGACTTTTCTTCTTGTGATTATGGGGACTATTATGCTGTTATTTTAACATTCACTGTTATTATAATTTAAGATCTTTTTTATATCCTATAACAATGTCATCCAAGTATTCATTAAGTAGTGGTAGCAGTGCTTGTGCTGAAAAATGTACCCAAAAATCAATAACTTTGGTGCGGAAGTTAAATGTGATAAAACACTATAAGGAAGGCCAAGCAAGACCATGGTACCCTGGACTGTTAATTTAGGAAAGAGCATTCAGCAAGGTACAGAGATAATGCTGAGAAAATAAAAAGCAGCATTAAGGCCAAGATGCACTTCACCGGTTATGGATTGGTGTGCTAGCAGGCTACTTCCCCCTCTACTTTCTTACATTAATTCCTGTGGGAAAATCAGTCTTAACATGTGTTAGTTCTGAATTATGCAAAGTCTCCCAGAACTTGTCCCTGGCATACAAATCCAACCTCTTTATACTGAAAATGCAGGTAGCCAAGGAGATAGAACAAATGAACAAAATCGTTCACATTAAGGGGCATATAGCTTATATTAGGTCCTTTGTTGAGCTCAAGGGAAGGAATTATAAGCCTGAAAGAAGGTTTAGGGTAGCAAAGAGAAAGGAAGCCAAGTTAAAAGACAGTCAATCATCCTGCACACATGAAAGCTCCCCTGCTGCACCAAGGGTCAGTCTGCCCATAGCAGGTGAAGCCCAGGGACCCCGTCAGAGGTGCCATCAGCTGCTGGAGGGCATATCACCTCCCGGTCTACGAGGCTCTTCCACGTGGGTCTCACTTATTTAACATCCATTCACAAGCCGCAACCCACTTAAACCTCAGGAAAAGCCCTGTGTGCCCAGTGCCATGATCCCCCATATTTATCCATGGAGCTTGGACTTAGCTAGTCACCCAGACTGCCCCACGGAGCTCCAAGTTTGTGTGGGTGTCAGCCAGATTCCATTATTTAGTGTCTTCCATTATCCTACAGAAGTCAGCTGTTGGGTAAGTACATTTCAGAAAATTACGAACCCCACAGTGTGATTCTTGCCACCCCATCTGGATTATGACCAGTCTCTGTCTAGGTGTCCCTTGTCTGGAATCATCTACAACGTAAGATAATATTGAGACTGGGGTCTCTGATAATGAGAATCAGCATGGCCCCAGGAGAGGCAGTGCCTGGGCGCTCTTTGGTGAAGAGCGACGGAGTTCCAAAGGTAACATCACTGAGTCCATCTGCCCTGTTAGCTTATCCCTAATGAGCCACCCAGCTCTCTGACATCCTAGTAGATTCCAGGGCAATAGCATGGAGCTAACCAGGGGCCAGAGTGGACAAGTGCATGGAGGCAGAGAACACTGGGATGGGTCTGCAGAGGCTGCAGGTCTCTGGAGGAAGGAGATTGGTTCCTCCTCCTGCCTGGAAAGGATAGAGCTAGGGAGATGGTGGGAGAGGAGGTCCCCTAAGAGTGAAGAAGCCCCTGCCATGGGCTTCCCTGCCCCTTCCTGCCCCCTGGCAAGGCCAAGCTCAGCCCAATAAGATCATCAAAAGAACTCCTACAAATTTCCTCTGCCTCTTCACCACAGACCTCTGCTTAATGGTGCATCTATTAAGCAAAAAAACTAATTTCCCATGAAATTGTCTGGATATATAGTGTGTGAGCCCAGGAAGGATCTGGAAGAAGATACATAAAATTGTTGGTGCCCTTTCTTCCATTCTTTTTTCTTTTCTTCCTTTTTTTTTTTTTTTTTT
>NDGM011228640.1:359-12188 GCA_002564305.1 Octomys mimax | reverse complement strand
ATCATAAGGAAATCACCCAACAACAAATGTTGGCGAGGCTGTGGGGAAAAAGGAACCCTTCTCTTATTTTCTTCACAATATTTTTCAATATTTTTTTTCTGAAACTATTTTATTTATTTACTATTCACATGTTTATTTTCTCTCTTCTCACATTACCAAGTTACCTTATCATACAGGGTTTGGAGCTGATGCTCAACTACTAGATTCCTAGCTCTTAGGAATTGCTGGGCTAGTGTAGATTATACTAGTAAATTAAATATGCACATTGAGGCTGTTTGAATACCCATCAAAAATATGTTATTTCCAAAGCAACAGAGGAGAAACATTGGAATAATAAAAGAAGATTTTGAAAGATGGAAAAAGGAGGAAATGGAACAAACAAAAATGAGATCAAGTGAGTATAAATAGTGCAAATATAAGCCAACTATATAATGTTTATGTTATCTGTAATGGACTAAATGCTCTAAAAACAATCATTCTCTTTGCTAGTATCTTATTGAGGAATTTTGTATCTATGTTCATTAGGGAGGTTGATCTGTACTCTCTTTTGTGTCTTTCTCTGGTTTTTGTATCAGGTTAATACTTGGCTCTAGGAATGAGTTTGGAAGAATTGCTTCCCTTTCAATTTCATTGAAGAGTATGAGAAGAATTGGCATTAGCTCTTCTCTAAATTTCTTGTAGAATTCAGCTGTGACTCCCATCAGGATCTGGGCTTTTCCTTTGTTGGTAAGTTTTAATTACATTTTCTATTTTATTGACTGATATTGGATTATTTAGAATTTTTATACCTTCTTGATTCAGTTTTGGTAATTCATATGCATCTAGAAATATGTCCATTTCTTTGTGTTTTCCATTTTATGAGAGTAAAGATTTTCAAATTAGGTATTAAAGATCTTCTGAATTGCTATAAGATCTGTAGTGATTTTGATTTGTTCATTCTTTATTGCATGAATTTGAATTTTTCTTCCCTGTCTTGATAAGAATGACTAGGGATTTATTGATTTTATTTATTGTTTCGAAGAACATACTCTTCATTAATTATTTGTGTTGTTTTCTTAATCTCTATTGTATTCATTTCTGTTTTGATTTTGTAATATCCTGCCTTCTTTGGATTTTGGGCTTAACTTGAGCTTCTTTTACTAGAAGCATGAGGTACAGCTTGAGATTGTTTATTTATGGTTGTTCTGTTTTATTGATGTGAGAATTCACTGCTCAAAAATTTCCTCTTAAGACTGCTTTCCTTGCTTCCCATAGGCTCTGGTAAATTGAATCTGCATTTTTGTTTGATCATAGATATAGTTTGATTTCCTCTTCAATTTTATTTGTGACTCATTGATTGTTCAGAAGGATATAAGATAATCTCAATGTGTGTTGTGGCTTAGGGTTTTTTCCAAGAACAATACAATACAGGACACATTTTATAAGATTAACAAATAACTAGGAGAGGAATAGCTGGGTTATTTTTTAACAAATTTTTAACATTGTTATTTAACATTGTTAATTTTTGTTATTTTGTTATTTTATTTTATAATAAATAACTCAAAGAATCATAGACAAAGAGTTCAGGAAATCTGTCCATAGACGAAAGACCAAAGCATCCAGCTGAGGTCCTGGATCCTATTATCTTGTATGAGTCCAGCTGAAGACCTAGAGCTCATACCAATGCCTCCCACAGGTCCAACTAGAGGCCTAGAGGCCATGAAAAAGTTTCATTCTGGCCCCCCTCATGGATCTGTATTGGGAAGGTCCAAAGTCAGCAGTGGAAGCTAGGACATCCATGCCAGTGAGAAAAAAGGATCTGTGCTGGAAGGGTGAGGGGTTTGAATTGCAGCCAGGAAAAAACACTCACAATAAGAACCAGAGCTCCTTGTAAAAGTACCATAGCAATCCTCAGCAACAGTGAGGTCCTGAGCTCCTATGAGGATGGGAATAGTCTAGCTTCTACCAGGAAAGCCAATGTGACAAGCTTTTCTAGGAGACTGGGCAATGTACCACCTTCCCCTCTAGAGCCAGGAAGTTATGCACAGGTGAGAACTAGAGCTCCCCCCAAAAGAACCATAGCTATTCTCAGTGACAATGAGGACCTCAGCTCTTCTTCTGATAAGAACAGCCAAGTTCATCAGGAAACTCAGCATGACAAGGTCCTCCAGCAGAATAGCCCAAGAGAATCCCAGCTTCCAGCAGCTCCAACAACTTCTCCAGAAAGCTTCCCTTGCATCCTCTCAACAGCTTCTTCAGTTCTGCCTCATGCTGCTGGCAACAATCTTCAGGTGGGCCTCCCATACCCAGCATCACACTACTTCAAATCATCTAGGTTTAAGAAGTTGACCACCAGTTAATATCTACTACAATGTGTTTATGGAGTTTTTGTGATTTCCTTTGTCAGTAATTTCCAGTTTCTTGCATTATGGTCAAATGCTTTGCATGGGATAATTTCAATTCATTTACATTTGCTTAAGCTTGTTGTAATGTGTTAACTAATGTTGGAGGGACTGTGGGGAAAAAGGAACCCTTCTCCACTGTTGGTGGGAGTGCAGACTGGTACAACCACTATGGAAATCATGGTCAAGAATCCTCATAAAAAATTCAGATTACAGGTTCCATTTAACCCAGCTATTCCCCTCCTAGTTATTTTTCCAGAAGAACTGAAAACATCAGACCCCAGAAACATATGTGTACCCATGCTTATAGCAGCACAATTTGTCATAGCTAAACCTTGAAAACAAACCAAGTGTCCATCAACTGAGAAATGGATAAAAAGATGTGCTGTTTTTATACAATGGAGTAGCACTCAACTATAAAAAAAAATAAACTCAGGCCTGTTATAGGTAAATGGATGCAACTAGAGACCATACTCACATGAAATAAGTCAGACCCACACATGTAAACATCATATTGTCTCCCTAGTGTAAGAACCTGAAAGACCAAATAAAATATGAAATGTACAATAGTTACTGTGAAAGGTAAAGAAACTGTTCAAAGGGAGGAACAACTGGAATGAGGGAAAATAGAAAAGAAAGAAGGAAGAAAAGAGAAATATGTATATAGACAGGATACCTTGGATAATTGTACTGCTGATTTCTGTTAGTTTATTGAAAGAAGCAGTTAATGTTTAATTTTTTTCTCTCTCCTATGAAATATTTTACTATTTTATTATTCTCTCTAATTTTTTTAAATGATTAAAAAAGAGTCACTTGGGCTACAGTGATAGCTCAGTAGTCTAAGCTCCTGCCTAGGGAATCACAAGGGCCTGAGTTCAATCACCAGTCCTGCATGTTGTGCCAGCCTGCCCTGGGCACACCAAGCTAGCCACCAAGACCAGGCATGGTGGCACATGCCTGTAATCCCATCGCTAAGGAGGCTGAAACAGGAGGCTCACGATGAGTCTGAGCTGCATACTGAGGCCCTGTTCCAAATACGTGAAAGTTAAAAAAAAAGAAGTCACTCAACTGAAATTTAAAATTCAATTGTAAGGGGCCAGAAAGATAGCTCAGTAGATTAAGTGCTTGCCTGGCAAACACAGAGTCCTGAGTTCAATCCCCAGTACCACAAAAATAAAATTCTATTGTACAAGTTATGAGGACATTTAATATCTATTGTATATTGTTACCTTCATAATTCATACTTATTTAAAGCTTTTTAGGAATCTTCTTGCTCTAAGAATAAATACAAAAATCTAAAACTCATAGGTGAAATTCACCTGAGATTGTGAAGAGTATAGGAAGATTTATGTGAAATACTTCTAATTTTCATCAGTAAATCTGAGTGGGTGGGGAAACGTCAAATACCCTGGATATTCATGAGCAAACTGTTGTGCTATATTTCTGAATAGAAGTTGAGGTATCTTATGGCTATAGATTTATTTAACTAGAAAATTAAGCTTTCAAAATAATTTAAAATTTTGTTTGCTAACAATATATGGAGCCAAAACATTTTTCTGTATTTATTGAGATCCATGTAGTAACCAGAAGACAGTGAAGAAAAATATGAAGAATTGTATGAATCTTTCTCATTCCAATACCAGGGAACATAACCTTTCTTTAGACATAATAGACTTTCAAAAGCATTTTTTCTTGTGTGGATAATGGACACATACTCAAAGAATATGCACAATTTCATGAAATGCACCATGGTTGTTTATTAGAAAATGAAAAAATAATCATAGCACATTTTAAAATATATTATCTTGGAATATATTTTTGAATGATCATCTTTGAGATGAAGCTGATCAAAAGCTGACCTATATTTCTGATCAGCCCAATGCTATTTTCATATCACAGTACAGAAGTTATCATGCGCTACATGAGCAGTGATATCTGCCCTCAGTTCTCAAGTGTTTGGAACTCATCTTCCAACCAGAATTCCTGCTTTCTGTGGTTGAATTTCACTTTGTATGCTGCTAAAGACAGCCCTTAGGCATCCTGTTGGGAGCCTGGCCTTACTGACACGTGTCCTATGCACAGCTTCTGGTATTCCTCCCATCTGTACTTCTAACATCCTGAGGAGCTAGTGGGTGTTTATATGTCCCATAGTAAGCAGCAGGTTTCAATGTCTTCTCTTTGTGAGAAGTTCTAAGTGGACATTCCCCTCTATCAAAAGTGTAAATACAAATATTTATATCCACAAATCTTTACAGTGCAGCAGTTTTCAGCCACATTTTTTTCCAGTTGTCCATATGCCATGAGGAAATTTGTTGGCCGGAACAAATACTAATAGAAACTACCAGTAGTATTTTTCATTTCCTTGGGCCTATTCTCCATGTCCTTGCTCAGACAGTATTGCTCTTTCTGCTCTTCTCCTCTTCTCCTTCCTCACCTTCATTCTTTTCCTTCCTCTTCCTCTCCCTTCTCCTGCTCTTCATCACTCTACTTCCTTCTTACTCTCCTCAGAGATGGTTCCTGTGAAGATCTCAGGAGTGCAAAGAGAGAAAAACTTTAAGAGCTCCGATTCTGTTTTCTTTTGTGGAAGCAAAGGGAATTCTGACTCATGATTATAATTTTCAGAAAGAGTAATTTTATTACATTCTTTTCAATGATGTTACATGTCAAAATCATTATTTTCAGCAAAATAAATGGTTGTCTAAAAAACACAAGATAGTTATTCTACTAGTTTCTAAAAAAAGGTTTGTGCTAATATTGTTCAGAGAGTTTTTATGATCATATGTTGTACTGTAAGTACATTGAAGATAACAATGTGGTGTATTAACTATTATTATCCTCCTATTATATTGTTGTGAAATTTTTTTTCATTTGAAAAAGTTCTGTAAAATGAGAGAGGAGATGGGCCGCAGGAGTTTGTGTTTACAATGTTCTGCCCATTAAGCAGGTTAACAAAATGAGGAATTGATGGTAAAAAGCAATATTTTTAAGCTTAATAATAAAGTGGATAACTAAAGGTTATCAGTGAACAGAAATAAGGAACACCTTCCCAGCACATTCTTCTTTTTTCTACATTGTTCTCTCCCCTTACACTCAGGTGTGGCCCCTCTGTTCTGTTCCGGAAACTTCAGGCCTAAGCTGACCCCTCCTGCTTCCTACAGCCTAGCACTTACAGTTGCCCACCTCACTCTGGAGGAGAGAATTGTGTATACTAGTTACCTGTTTTCATGCAAGCATCCAATTCCCTAACCAAAATGGATTTTTGTGTCCCTTGCAAGACATTGATTTCTATTCAGTCAGTATTTATTTCATTAACACAAAAGAAGATAGAAGTGGCTCTCGGAGATACTGGTGATGTTCTGACAGCGGCTGAGGGAGGTGTCAGCAGGATTCTGAGGACTTTACCTATTGCTGAGGCTGTCCTAGTATAGTGATTGATCGTTCATCTTCAAGCTTCTTTTTATTTAAATAATACAGCTTTTCTTCTTGCAATACAAAAACCCATAAGCTATGAAGATAGTTGAGAGGTGTCAGTTCCATCTGTTAATACAATTGAAAAAATCCTTTAATCACTGAACAGTATAAGATCTGACCATGAACCAGACATTTATCATGGAGTAAAGTAGAAAAATAGAGACTGTTTAGGTGGCTTGCAAGGGGCAGGCTTATTATTTTATATTAAACAAAATAAAGTACTGTGTATGAAATGGTTAGCAGAGTGATTCACGGGGGCAGCAAGTGCTTATTTAAACTTTTGAAGTTATGTTTTCCTTTCAGGGCTTTGTGATCAAATAGATGCACAGCATCATCTGTCTGTCTGTCTGTCTGTCTGTCTGTCTGTCTGCCTGCCTGTCTGTCTGTCTGTCTATCCATCTATCTGCTCTCCCTTATCTACTATGGTTCATGAGCATTGCTGATCCTGCCACTCTCTGACTGGAGCCCACAAGATCTCTCATCTAATGTCTTGGCCAGTGCTCCATTATTCATTTTACTACATTTGGTGGGACAAAACCCAAAGCCAAATGGACCTTTCATGGAACCCAGTAACTCTGCTAGTATCTTTGTGCATATTTATTCCTAGCATACTGTTGGGAGGAGTTGCGATTTTAAAACTATAATACAAAATTATAAAATGGAGAATTATGAAATATATTTTGAAAAAAGATTTAAATGTCCAACAAAGTAAACAAAAACAATGAGAATAATGATTCTTTTGCATAGTTCTTCATAATAATTTGATTCAATTTTATAAGTTAATTACTCTTACTTTCATAACTTAATATGCAGTGACATTTAACTTAGTGTTTCATGGCCAATATTAAACACAAAACCCTTTTACATTTTTTCCTAAATACTTGTTCACAGTTGGGAACCATTGCTAATCCTTTCTGCTCTTGCCATGTTGACACTTAAACAACTAGAGTACTGAAAATTGTCTGTTTTCTGTCTCCGATCAGCTGAACATTCATGCAACTGTGGGTTGTATATTTATATCAATGCAGCTGCATGCTTTGCCTTAGTAGATTTTGTTCAGAGGTATTTCAGCTATGACTGATAGCTGTGTTTGGGCACCGTGATACTGTGTCTTCCTTAAGTAATCAATTTCAGCTACATTACTGCTGGTTTAAACAGCCTGATGCGAATTTCATGTGTTTAGTGATGATGAAAGAAACACTGCAGACTTTTCAGATGTCACATATCAAATTGATGTGTTCTGCCTCACTCTGGAGATTCTGTTTTTACTTCAAAATAATTCAAGGCAAAAAGGAGAATATGATGAAGCTTAGAGAATTATATTTCTTTGATTTTAGTTTTATCTTTATTTTGTTCGACAGTACTTGAGCCTTACTCTTAGGAATAGTTAAGAATTCTCATACCAATTGCAATTTCTTATTTTGTATTATACCATCTTACTGGCCATGGCCAAGCCATTGTCTGTCATGCAATGTCAAATGCACACTTCTTGGTGTTAAGAACTATTGTGCATATTACCTGTGTCCACCCAAATACACTTACCAGCTTATAGTGTATACCTGGTATGTGGTTGCCTCCAGAAAGAGATCTGGAAGGTTAGGGACAGGCTATTCCATACACACCTGGTACTGCTCCACATATTATGTACTCTGTGAACATATGTAAAATAAATGAATGGTGTGACCTAGCCTTAGCTTGTTGTGACACAGCGTTTCCATGAATATTGTATTGCTTTCCTTTAGTTTAATAGCAACACTACTGTTTGCTAAGAGATATCAATATTTGGATCATTCACATTTTCAAATTGCTATTTGAAATAAATAAAGCATCAAAAGAACAAACAGTGGCTTAAAAATGCCTCTTCATCCTCTGACTGCTGGCTTCTGAGCCCACTTTTCATACAAGGTAGCTACAGAAAAGGCAGAGTTTGCCATTATCTATTTCTGCTGTCCTGATTCCATGCTTAATAGTTGCTTTTGTGACACTTACAAAATGTGCTCCCTGAAGATATTCATGGAGCTTTTGTACATTTCTTGAAACATAACAGGAAATTAGGGGCACATAAAGAGAATAAAAAGGATAGGAGAATTATTCAGATTTTTCATCACTAGGACAAAATACCCAATACCTGAAACTTAAACAAAAGGTTTACTTTCATGACTTCAGTGAAGTCAGTCTACAGTCAGCTGAATCCAAGGCAGACATAGCACAGCAGAACAGCATGGCATTGGAAATCTGTCCATTGAAAAGCAGAGAGAAAGAGCCAGTGAGGAGCCAGGCATGAGAATACTTGCTCCTGGGCCAGTGCCCCAGTGACCTGCCTCTGCAAGCAGGCTCTCTTTCTTAACAGCACATTTATCTACTGAACTCTATTAAATCATCAATGATTCAATCCACTTGCAAGTATAGTACCCTCATGACTCAGTCACCTTCCAAGCACCTGAGACTTTGCAGATACAATTCAGATCTAAACTTTGACAATAGATAAGAAAGAAGCAAGGCTAGGGATGTAGTTCAGCGGTAAAGCTCTGGCTTAGCATGTACAGGCCCTGGGTTCAATTCCAAGCATGGAAAGCAAAGCAAAGCAACACAAAGCAAAGCAAAGTGAAACAAAACAAAACAGAACAAATGAAAAAAGTTAATTCCTTGAGATTTTCTGTTACTCCTACCCCGAACTATGTAATGTGATAGGTTTCCTTTGAACAACTATGTTCATGGAAGTTTTTGGAGTCTTCAGGTCCAAATGACGTACTTAATGAGGCTGAGAGAACAAAGTACCATCTTGAGGTTTAAAGATAACAATTGAGTACTTTGCTTTTAATGTGTATGGCACAGCTTGGGGTCTCAGCCTGACCAATGTTTTTGGTATTGAGCCTTCCCAGGAAGACAAACACATCTTGGTCAGCCAGAGTAAGAGAATGCAAGCTTTTCTCTTAAACCAAATGTCCTGTGATCCTGTGGATATGCAAATAGTACTCATGCCACTTTGAAGGAAGAGTCAAACAAAAAACCCATGGCATGGTAATATTACAGGAGTAAGATATCTAGATTTAAAAAATTGAGATTGTACAGCAATTTTAATCTATCATCAATTGCTCCACTTTATCAAATCAGTCTCCAAGAGTAGCTGAAAAAGATAGCCTGATCTTATGAGAAGATGACATAGTGTTTACATCTTTGCTAGAGTAGCATCATGTATTTAGTATTCTTTCTAATAAATAATGCCTGTTATATGGTATATTTTGAAACACACAGAGATATACAAGTGGACATACATGCACAATTTTTAAATTTTTCTCATATTTAACAGTATAAAGAAGAAAAGTCTTATGGCTGAGTATTATTTAAAGATTTTCTTTAAAAATTAACCTGAAAATGGATTAAAAACAAATTTTCCAGAGAAATCATCCAGTGATAAGCTGCTTGAATTATTCTGCTCTGAATAAGTTAACATGATTCAGAAAGACTATTAAGTTTTTACAATTTGTTGACTTTTATATGTTTATTATTAAAAAATCTAAGCCTGTTTGAATTGCATTGAACAGCAGCAAAATACTTTAGACTGTTTGCATCAATAGTACTACCAATTAGTCTGAAAAAATATTTATTTTATACCTGCCATATGCATGATATTCCTTTATGGCCTGAAGATATATCATAGAGCAAAAGAGATAAGTTTACCCTTACAAGTTTACATGCTAACAGATGGCAAAAATTAAATGAAAAACAATTAACATAGATGTAAACTACATGTATTTTAAAAGGTGATATAAGAAAAATGGAAGCAGAGTAACAGGAATTAGGTTGACTACTTGACTTCATTGAGGTGTTTGAGCAAATAAAGAGAATTTGACACCTTAAATTCAAATAGCTTAAACTCCAAAGATAATATACAATATTCCCATAACAATGAATCCTCCTATTCTTATCCTACCTTGAATCTTTTATATAATAATGTTTGACAGTATGGAAAGAAAACGATTTAATCTTGTATTTCTCTTAGAGGGTACCAGTTAACCCAAAGGGTGCCATCAAGCTATAGAAGCTATTGCTACATTTTAATATAGGTCTTTATGAAGAATGTGGGATGAGAGTGAGAATGATTACGCAAATAAAATAAAATAATGTTATGAAGAATAGAGATTATTAAATTTAAATTCAAAACACAGGTTATAAAGCTATAATGTTGTATTACATTGAAGGGAAGATAAATCCAAGTCTACTGCTACCAAAAGAAAAGTAAATCAAAGGAGACCATGGCACTGTGTTCCCTATACTACGTAAATAAATACAGTTTATGTGTGTGTTAAAGACTTTGAACTCACCTGACTTTACTTACTTCCTGCTCTGCTTTGCCATCTGAAATCCAGAATTCACATTATGATTTATCAAGGTCATTGGAAAGGTTTTGTTCATTCTATGATGTATGACAAGGCTGCCATTTTATAGGGACAAGGCTTGGTGTCTGGCTTCCCTGATGACGTAAGTTCATCCATTGCTCACCTTGACATTCATTATGTCCAAATTGTGCTTTTAAGTACAGTTCTTTTGGAGGATATTGTCAGTGCTGAATAACATAGCCTTGTCCCACTGAATAGTTCAATATTGGACAAGTTTTCAACCCTGTAAGAATGAAGGTAATAACATGTCCTGTCAAGCTGGTTATTAAATATTCACATGAAGACAACAACAACCACATGCTCTTTGAAAAGAATGCAAAGTCCTGTTCTGGGTCAGCATAGAATATAGGTTTTCAACAACATCTGTTTTAAAGTCAGCTGGAAGATGCCTAAAACTTTGATAGATAACAGAAATCTTGTGAAAAATACCTTGTCTTTCACTATGGATCCTAAGAACATCCAGCTGTCCTGGGGTCAGCTAACAACTAGTTGTTTCCTTGGAATTTATGTCTGTACTTTTGCCAGACCCCGTGACTTATGCTGCAGAACTAAGAGCTCCTCAGGATTAAGCTGGGCATGGAAAATAAGCCTAAGAAACTTGATTTGTTCTGAGAAATTTTTCCACAACCTGAATTTAGTTTTGAAAAGGACTTCTAAATTCAAAGTCCCTTAGTGAATTTCATGAAGGCCTGGATGTCTTCTCTAATGTTAGCAAAACATTTTTTCTACTTTATTCGTCTGTCCCAGTCCATGGCACTTGAAAGTTACCAAAAACATCTGAAACTGACACAAAAGACTTCATAAGAGAACATCGATCAACCTTGCTTTTCTTTTATATTCTGTTAATTTTTTATGTAAACTTAATGCAAAAAGGAAGAGCAAAAAACATATTCACACTCTCATTAGAAATTCTAAGCTCTAAACACTGTATCTTGGCCAAAAAGCAAAATATTAAATATAGTTCCTGGAATAAATATGCATTTAATAATGCAAAGCTATCATATTCTGATATAGTTTTTGATAAAAGAATAAATGTTACCTCATATTCTCAGGAGGTCAGTGGGTTGTTTTTGAAGAATACAAATTGATATGTTAAAACACCAAGTTAGTTTGCTGTAATATGTTATTAGAATGAGTTGTAGTTATCTCACTTTAATTCTTATGCTGTACATAAGTAGTATGAGCCTGAGTTTCATTATTTCCATCTTTATTAAATGAATTTTTTGAGAAACAAATARCAATGAGACACTTTCAAAACTGATTAGTAGGACAGTTTCAATAATTAATATATTGCATATCATTGTCTTTGTAGTGCTTATATATAGTACAAGATACAGATATTACATCCTCTCCAAATACTATAATTACAAATTTTTCTTCTCATTGAATTAAAAGAAAGTAGCTATATATCTATCTTAATTATTTTCTATATACAGATATAAAGTGGTCTTTCATTTGTATCCCATTTTTTGCTTAGCTTTGTCAGAGATGGGTATTCCTTTGCAATGTAAATGTTGTAGATGCATGAATTCAGCAAAATAATCCAATATAGTCCAGTAGTCCATAATAGTAGTGGG
>NDGM011228633.1:1325-23031 GCA_002564305.1 Octomys mimax | reverse complement strand
TTTGGCAGAATCGGGGATTGAACTTAGGCCAGTGCTGAGGCAAGTGCTTATTCTACTGAGCTATGTCCCTGGCCCCTGGATAACATTGTTGAGCAAAAACATTTTCTGTCCCAGGCCTTAACTGAGAGAACTACTAAGGCATGTATTTCAGGAAGAAGAAAGATGAACCTGAGGAAAATTTCCAACAGAGAATGGACAGAGTTTCTTTTTTCCTTTTTTCTTTTGCATTTAGTACAGGGTCTACGGGATCTCACTACTTAGATTGGACTCGCAGTGATCCTCCTGCTTTCAGCTTCCCAAGCACTGGGGTTACAGGCACGCACCACCGTGCCCAGTCTCAATCCCTGTCTCAGTGAATCCCAGCCGCTGCTCTCTGCCTAAGCAGGTGCCTTAGTCTGCTGAGCTATGTGGCCAGCCCTGGACAGAGTTTCTTGAGGGAGCAGTCTCATTGCTTCTCTAGAAAGGCACAGCCTCTTACCTGTCCCTAATACAAAGCTTTGTGAGTGTGGAGTCAATGGAATTCAAACACCATGTTGGCCTAATCTGACTGCTGTGAGCCAATGAGGCCTCCATACATCTGTATCGCAATATTGACTTTGGCGATCATCCTCACTGTGGCCAGGACCAAGCAGGACTAATAAATCACCCCACATGCAGGCACAGTCCCTCTGCTAACTGGGTAAAGACCGTTTAGGTGCAAGCCTCAACCATTTCTCCAAGTGACAGGGAAGCAAAAGAAACGTGGAATCCTGTTCTCACCACAGTTGCCTCCTTCAGTCTCTGTCTGGTCTCCCCTCCTTCCTCCCCCATTCTACCTCATTCTTCAGGGCCCTCAACCCCTCCAGAGGTGCCCACTGTCCCCTCTTGAGGGTGCACTGTCCTTAATAAATTGTTCTCTCCTTGATCTCCACAAACATGCATGAGGATTATGCTTATCTCTCAGTAAAGTCCCTCCCTAAGCTTGCTACTTGTTGCTTTGAGCTCCTCCAGGGGATCCAAGAACCGAGACACCTTCCTTAAGCAACACAGACTGCACAACAAAATTCGAGTAGCAAATCCAGAAGGAAAGAGTTGGGCAAGAGCAACGGTGAGAAGAGAAACTAGTAAACATTTAAATAAACCTAAGTGACCATGGATAATAAAAAGAGCAACTAATTTGAGGGTATTTTAATAAATGAAACTGAAATAGTAGTAATAAACAAGGAATGTGGAATGAGGGTGATCATCAGAGCTTCCCGCAATTTGTGCATTTTTTGATGCGGTAGAAAAAGGGATTAAGTGCTGGTGACATAGCTCAGTGGCACAACACATACTTGGCAAGCACAAGGTCTTGAGTTCAAGTGCAGGTTCCAAATAAACAAAAAAAGCGATTAAACTTGAACTTTAAAGCCAATTATGATTAAAAATGTAACTCCTAACATAGCAAAACATGGTGTATAATTTTCAAATCAGAAAAGAAAAATATACAAATTTGCAAGAAAGTGTCAGTGGAAATAGTTTGGCAGTCTCTCAAAAAGCTTAGCATTCCTGTCTGATTCTCCCATCACTCCCTCATACACCAGGCCCCAAAGGACTGAAAACAAACTCAAAGGCACAGACAAATATTCTTAGTAACACTATTTGCAAACAATCCAGATGACTGTTAGTAAATGAGCAGGTAAACACTATGCTCTACATCCATACAGTGGAATACCATTCGGCCGCAAAAAGGTGAAATGTCCATACATGAACCTCCACCGTGTGATACAAAGGGAAGGAGGGCAGATGCCACAGACCACATGTACACATATAATTAGAATTCCGTGTGTGTGAACTATCACAGAAGCTGAAGAGAAGAGAGAATGCATAAGGAATAAAAATAAATACCTGTATATGGTGTTTAAAAATAACTTTTAGTGGGCCAGCCAGATAGCTCAGCAGACTAAAGCACCCGCTTAGGCAGTCACAGGGAGCAGGGTTTGATCCCTGGAACTGCCATGCTGGCCCCGCCCCCGGGGCATACTGAGACAGCGATTGAGACTGGATGTGGTGGTGTGCACCTGTAATCCCAGTGCTTGGGAGGCTGAAAACAGGAGGATCACTAGGAGTCCAATCTGTGTAGTGAAACCCTGTAGACCCTGTACTAAATACATTAAAAAATAATAATAACTCTTAGCAAGCTCTGCCTTGCTATATGCATTCAAATGGTATAGAATGCCCTACTTAACACGATCACCAGATGCATCGTTGTAAGAAGTGGTAACGAGATGGCACATCCGACATCCACACAGGGTACACAAGATTAGACCAAAGTGCACCAGGGGCAGTACAACAAGACAAGGGGACCGGACAGCCCCAGAAACAGAGTCCACGTTCCCTGCCACAGAGGAGCCAGATACACAAACCACACGGCAGCGCAGGTCGGAGATGAACACCGTATGCCAAACAACACTGAATCCCATTTCCCTTTAGCCTGACTCCTCTCTGAGACCTGAGGAGAGAGACAAGGGGCTCCCCTCGGGGGAACCTGGCCCTTTAGGCTCAGCGGTCCCTCTCACAAGTGCTTTGGAGCTGGCTGGGTAGCACTCTTTCCTCAAGTCCCCGGCATTGACTTCGCACAGCCCCTTCCATTCAAGGCACTTATTAAAGAATGACCAGTGCCCCCAGCAACAGAGTGCTCTGCGAGTCACAGCCCTGAGGCCAAGCTAATATTTTTTTTTTAAAGGGCTTTAAAAAAAAAAAATCTAAATCAGGCATGGTAGTACACGCTTATGATCCCAGCACCCCAGAGGTGAAGATGTTTGAGATCAGCCTGAGGACTACAAGGCCAGCCTGAACTGCAGAGTGAGAACCTGTCTCAATAAATAAATAGATAAACAAATAAATAAATAAATAAAGCCAGTGAGATAGCTCAGTGGACTACGCGCTTGCTTAGGCAAGCACAGGGGCCAGGGTTCAATCCCTGGTACCTCACGCTGCATCGACCCCTCTGCCCTCGGGCCCTCTGAGCCAGCGATGGAGTCTAGGTGTGGTGGGGCATGCCTGTAATCCCAGCACTGGGGAGGCAGTAAACAGGAGGATCACTACGAGTCTAAGCTATGTGGTGAGACCCTGCACAAAAATCAATCAATCAATCGAAGTTCTCCGCAGAAGAAATTATTTTTTTTCTTTTCACTCTCCTGTTCTCATTGCTCTTGGGGTTCCAAAGGAGCACACACAGCCATGGCCTGAGGAAAAGATGTGGTGCAGTGCAGCAGTCAGACCTGGGCTGCACAGGAGCCACCCCGCACAAGCACTGGTGTCCTGGACGACAGGTACGGAGCTCTAGGGGGTGGAAGGGAGCGTTCCCCAGTGTCTTCACCTTGGGTGTTCCCTCTGACGGATGGGAGGGGTGCAGGCCTCTGCAGGGGCTTCCTCCACTTCCCTGGGCCACCAGATAGGCAGGAGGTTTTAAAATTAAGTCATAAAGAACAAGAGGTCTCATGAGGAATTCAGTCGTGGAGAAGTCATTGTGTGTGCAGGCATCACAGTGTGTAGAGACTTTAACAGATCTCAGCTTACACCCTGCAGTTTCCAGCTCTCCAACTGCTGACCTTCAGCATATCAAAACCACTTTCCCCAGTCTCTGTCTCTGTCTCTCTCTGTTGTGCTCTCTCTCTCTCTCTGTCTTGCTCTTCTTTATCTCCTTTACTCTTAAGGAAGTAGAAATCTGGTCTGACATTTCCTGTAAGAAAGTTCTCTGCATGGAATACTGTAGAAACTCGCTCTAATAATTCAATCCAAATAATCTTCCTGATACAAGTGAAAATCCCTAATTGGAAATTGAACTGCATTCCCAGATCTCTCTCATCCGGGTCCCATGATGACGAAGGTTGGCGCGATAGGGATCGCCTGGTAAGGATGGATTGGGTGTGGGAGCCACGAATGGTCTGTGTCCTCCTGGAAAAGCCATTGGGCTGGGCTGGTAAGCTGGAGAAAACACAGGCTGTACCCCGGCCTCCTGAACCATTGTCCTTGGGGGGTGATTTCTCAGCGCTATTAACTCTCTTTCCGTACGTGCACTCCCAACTGATCTTGGCACAGACCCTGCACAAGAAGCATGCCGAGCCAAAGCAGGATCCAAAATCATATCCAACATTTCTCCTTCCTGTATATCTATTCCATGAGTCAGGCTGGGTCCTGGAACATTCCAGGAACAGCAAAGAAATTCACTTTAGGCTTAGATTCAGAGGGTTCTTTCAAGGGCACACCGTTTGCAAAACAAAACTATACTACCTCTGACCTTCCCCCAAATTATTCTGCTAATCTTCCAGTCTGGCTCAAAGCCTAGGCATACAACTGGTCTTTAATGAATGCTCCCTCTGGAAACCAAGGAAAGCTCAGAGTTCACTCAGATCAGCTGAAAGGCCAGGAAGCTAATCCAGACCACCCAGTCCAGTGGTGGCAAACCTATGGCACTTGTGCCACAGCAGGCTATCCGTGTAATTGAAAGCCCTGACAGGTTCACCATAACTGATCCAACCTGGTAACCTGAGCTTTCTCTGCAGCCCTCTGGGTAATAGATGAAGCTAGACATGGGACTGTAGGCTGCAGACCCTCAGCTTGGTCATTTTCATGTATTCCACCTGGATGCTAGAAGCACTGGTTGCATTTGCTTCAAATCTAAAATGCATTGGGACAGGTTGCTCTTCCCTCAGGCAGACACCATCCAGCAGGACTATGTGGTCCTGCAAAGACAGATCTCCCTGCCTATTCTGGGGCAGAAGTGGCACATTTGTGAATGGTTCAATAGACAGCAAGAATATGTGCAGAGGCGATGTCACTTCAGGAAACACATTTCTCCTGAAGGGAAAAGTGGCCTCTGTGGAGTCCGTCCCTGCAATGTGGCCAAGTTCACCGAGGAACCATTCTCTCTTCTCAGCCAGGGAGCTCAGCAAGCTATGGGATGCTGGGTCCCCCACGGTGGACACCAGGAGATGGCAGTGCCGGAGATGTGATGGTGAGCCTGGCCCAATCCACAGGGGTGCCAAGTGTGAGCAGGCCCCAGACTGCACGACTAGCCAGAGAACCATGGAGGCTGCTTCTGATCAGGGATACTCAGCAGGCTGGCCTCTCCTCTAAGGGACAGAGGACACAGTGAAGATGACTACAGTAGGGACAGAGACCCAGCTCTCACTCCTCCAGGCTCATATAAGAGCCCAGGATGGAAAGGATTACGTCTCCAATCTTGGCCTTGTCCCAGACTCATAAAGTCCTTGCTGGAGTCATAAAAGGGAAGGTTCTGGAGACTGCCTGAAGGGCATTACGGAGGAGTTGCCACTGGTTTCCATGGTGGATTGGAAAGCTATGTGATGTTTTTTTTTTAGCTGCTAGGAGAAGCCACTTTGGGGCAGTCCTTCCTTTAACTGTCCTAGTAAAAGCCAACCAACACCTCCAGGGAAGTGAGCCACACCAAGTCCAGCCGACTTTCTCCCAAGCCTATCAAATATTCAATCTGCTCCAGATGTTTGATTAAACATGCCAAAAGATAGCGTGAAACAACAACTCAAATGCAGTATTTCATTCTAAACTCACAGCACATTCCTCTACGTAAGCATTTATTAAAGAAGTGTAAGCAGCGTGACTGAAACAGCACCAGTTGGGCCCAGGATCAACTCCGCAAGCATTCAGAAAGAGGAAAACGTGGCTTGTAGTGCTTTTAGAAAGCAGAAGGTGCTCACCTTTAAAAGCATTTCTTTTGGGGGCTCATGACCTTCTCCAAGTGACCCTGGATAAATATGTACCTTTCCTGGGCTTCCATTTCCCTTTTTGTGACATTCCAGGGCTTCTAAATATACTACAGTTTTGCCCGTACAATAGTAAGGCTTATCTGGAAAGTACCTTCGACTTTCCCGAACTCTTGCAAGGCCCACTTCTAAATTTAATTCTTACCAAAGTCCTACATGGGAAGCAGCATAGGGACTTTTTAGCCTTATTTTTTACAAACAAAAACACTGACATTCAAAAATCTATCAACCATCTACTACAAAGCTGTCCACAACATACAGGTCCATGGTGACATGCAGAAACTGAAAACACAAGTGAGACATTTCGGGGTGGCTTATTTGTCCATTTTATTTCAAGATTGCATCTGTCCCAGCCTTTTGGCTTATTCCACTGAGCCATCTCCCCGGCCCCCTTTTGAAATTCTTTAATAACATAAAAAACCCACTAATCTGACTAGTGATAGATGTGCTTAATTCAACAGTACATATACTAGGGCTGGCCAAGTAGCTCAATGGATCCAAGCTCACTGGCCAGGGGTTCCAGCCACAGGCCTGCCATGCCAGCTCCGCCCCCAGGGCACACTGAGATGGCAACTGAGACTGGGCATAGTGGTCCAGACCTGTAATCCCAGCTATTGGGAGGCTGTAAACAGGAGGATCACTATGAGTTTCATCTAGTAGTGAGACCCTGAACACCCTGTAGACTCTTCCCTAAAAAAATACAAAAATAAATAAATAATAATAAATACATATATTAACCTGACTAGCGTTTGATTTACTATGAAGTTAAACTTCAGGGACTCCCTCTGCCAAGAGGCCCTGGAAATACATTCATAGAGTCTTATGTTTTTGGAAATTTACAAAAATTATTTTTACATGATTTCTCTTAAAGAAGCCACCGAGATTGTATACGTTTCAGACCCACTGACGTGAATCTGCCTCTGAAGCTTAGGTTGGATTTTCCAGTACTTTTTAATTAATTTATTTCACTGATGCATGAGCCCATCCCTAGAGTCCATGACCCACTCACTGTTCCAGGTGAATGACCCAAGACTCCTCAGACACAGAGACCTTGGGATTTGCTGTCCTGCTATAATTTTCACAGAGAAAGTCCATGCCGAGACTGGTTCCCATAGTTACTCCTCCTTCCACCCAACACTACATTCGTGGAAAAGGGATATCCAGGAAATTTTGATGTACTCCCAAAAGCACAGAGGACTGACTGTTTTCTGGACATTTCTTAGAAGAAGGAGAAGGAAATATGTTGCTTTAAACCCAAGTTAGCTTTGCCCACTTCGAGCATTACACCATAAAGCCAGAGAGTGGAGGAATTTATGTGAGTGAGCCAGCCCCAACGTGGGACCAGCACATCCTGGCTAAAATTAGATGTGTCCCTGAGCCAGGGAGTCCTCCTCCTGGCCTACTCCAGGCAGCTGTTTTCACTTGAAATGGGTGTGAGGTCCTCGGGTACCAACTTTGAGGGGGAGAGACTCCCTCCCTGTTCCTTTGGAGTGCAGCTCCCTGTCTCTAATGAGGGCGCCCAGCTCTTCAGCACAGGTAGCTAGCTCATGGGGGAGCCCGGCAGGTGAGGCTATGCACGAAGCAGCTGGGACATGGCTGAGAATCCAGCCATTCAAGAGAGGAAATCAATGCTGAAACACCAAGAGTCCCAAAGCAGTAGAGCGCAAGCCTCCCCTTACCAAAAAGGCAGGACATGAGGATCTAAAAATGTAGTGTGGAACAAGCTCCCCAGCTCGGTCCCTAAGAGTAAGTATTTCATGTGAGGTCGTAAGAGTCAGGGAAAACAAGCCTGACCACTCAGAACTTTTCTCCTTAACAGTGCCATTTTTGCAGACACCCCAGGAGTCCCTCCAGCAGAGCTCTGGCTTCCCTGGGTTCTAAGGATCTGACTAAGTAACACAGGCTGAAAGCACTACGCCTCCCAAATTCCCTTGGGTCCTGGCTTCTTTAAACTGCAGCCTCCTACCACTGCCCCCTTCCCGGGGGCTGGCGTGCAGGAACCCACTGCAGCCTCTTCCAGATTGTGTGGGCAAGAAGCGGCCCCTGCAAGGCAGCCAACAGGAAGAGCTTTGACCAAAGGTATCTGGAGCTCTTTCCAGAATAAATACAAAACCATCTGAAGCAGCTAGAACCACACCAGGCAGTCTCCTGTTCGAAATGTCACACTGAGCCTCACAATGTGGATATAATCAAAGGATCAGGGGTTCTAAGAAAACATTCAGGGGGTTGGGAAGGGATTCCAGACCGAGCAGAGGGGACGGGCCATGATGGGTCTGGGGTGGAAGGGTGGGAACTAGCTTCCCAGTGCCCGCAGGACAACCTGGAGCAGGCTGCTAGCATGTATCTGGGAAATAGGGGCAAGAGCAGCTGGGTCTTTGGAAGCCCAGGGCTTCAGGGTCTCATGTGTGACACAGGGAGGAACTTGGGTTTCCTGGACTATGCCATCACCTGATCCCAATTCCAGCCTTTGTGACACACACAATGATCTTGCTGAGCTCCTTTGTGATCTTTCTCCAAAAACAAAGGATGGATTCCATTAACGACTCATTTGCCCTTATCAGGTCCATGTGCTCTATATGTTCCCTTATGTTGAGAACTGGCAGGCCACAAGAGAAAGTACAGTATACTCTTTACTTAGAGAGACAGGTAATGTATGCCATGTTCGTTTCCCCTCTCAACACACACACACATACACACACACACACACACACACACACAGATAAACGCACGCACAAGCACACACACACGCACATGCACACACACTTCTGAGTTTTGGGGGGTTTTTTTGTTCCTTCCTTCTTGCTGAGCCACTTGGAAGCCAGCGGCCACCTCAGGACATGCCACACCAAGTGCTCCAGTTTGCCTCTCCTCAGAGCAAGGGCCGGAGCCTACCTGCCCCAAGTGGGAGGCATTAGTATGACAATACTCTTAAAAACACATGTTCTGTCCAAGCATTCCCAGGAAGCCGCTTCTGGGATAGGGGCCTCTTTGGAGTCATTGTCTTCAAAAAGAAGAGTAAGCAGTCAGCTGTAATGTCTATATTAAATATTAAATGAGCCAGATCTGCTTTTTTTTATTGAAAATGGATACTTACAACTCTTTTCTTCCTGAATAAACCCTGGAGAGTACTGGCCCTTAAAGTTCTCTGATCGTCCACATCTAGAGTAGGCAGTGACTTGAGACTTGCTGGGGAGCTGGTGGGGAAAGGAAAGGCATGGGCTGGAGATGTCTGTGGCCAGGCAGAGGCCCCTGGCAGCTCCAGGGCTGGCTCCAGGCACCCAGCAGCATGCCCGTGCAGGTTCACCAGGTCCATAGGGTAGCTTCTGGAACTTGAACCTGCCACGCGTCCCTGCTCTGTGCAGAGGCAGATGTGAAATAAGACAGCCTCCAGTGCTTAGGTGGGGCAGAGGACTGGATCTGCTGTCCTTCCGCGAGACTTTTAGGTTGCTTCATTATCTTTTCTTCCCATTCAAAAGAAATTTTATTTGAAGGATGTCAGGATGAACAAAAAGACCCAGGGACCACAGGGGGCCACATCACCACTTATGGGAATGTCAGCTACCTCTCAAAGGCTACATCTGTCTGGAGCCTAAGGCAGAAGCAGCAAAACAGATGGAGGATCATGACTTTGTGGGCCTCAGGAGAGGCTTAGCTTCGGGCTAAGAAGGGACAAAGTACACATCTGTGCCAACCACCAGACCCTTCAAAAGGCCCCAACCTGCCCTTGACCCTTGCACCCAAGGGCAGGCAAATCCATTCAATCCACAAATGCGTCTGAGGCCTACTGTGTGTCTGGGCCCTTGGGAGAGTTCTTCCCAGAGTCATAGGAACAGAAACTCAGACACCTCTTCCTTTGCCCACAGCCCTTACAGTGAATCTGAACACTTCTCAGCCTCTAGCACCTTCTTTCATAAGCTGACTCTGCCCTTCTTTCCAACCATCTCACAAAAACTCCCACATGTACAGGAAAACAGCATCTCTTTAAAAAAAAAAAAAAAGTTCTTTGTTTAGCCAGATAGTGGAGGGGAAGGCTAATCTTTAATAAAGCATCTATTGGGACCAGACATTTCTAAACATTATTTATTTATTCCTCATAACAATCTCATAAAATAGGTATGATTGTTGATATTCCTTCTTTTTTTTTATAGTACTGGAGGTCTAACCTGGGGCCTTGCACATACTAGGAAAGTGCTCAACCCCTCAGCTATAACCTCAATTATTATCCCATGTTGCAGTGCTTTAGATGAAAAAATTAACTTACAAAGAAGGTTTTTCATACATTTATTGTATGATAGAGCTGGGATTTGAACTCAGTTCTGCTTGATTCTAAATCCAAGACCCTTTTCACCTCACCATGCCTAGAGCTACTAAATATGTTAACACAGCAAGCAGGGTTTCAAAGACTCACAATACAGTAAGATGCGATGTTTCCCAAGTAGCAATTCTCAATAACTTGACTTAGCAAAGCTTTGCTTAATTTAAATGAATTCCAAATTGCTCAAAGACTCTCCTGAGCAGAATTGACTCTTTCACTGGGAATTTAAAAGGCACTTTGGGAAATTGTAATGCCCCAGGCGCATCCTTATGGACATCAATTATCATTATGAGCACAGCAGAAAACGAACCCGGTATTGTTGGTGCTGCCCCCATCCTAGGCCCAACCCCAGCACATGTCCAGCCACCTCTTTCGCAGACTCTGTGGGGATTGATTTCTGCTCTCTCTTGCTGTCACCTATCTCCTGGCTGGGCTCACATCTCACAGGACATGGAGGACACTGTTCCTTAACGCCCCACCACCTTGAGTGACAACCAGTCATGATGTATCCATCTCTTCAAAACTCCCCCCAAGAAAAGCTTCCGATTCTCACACTTCTCCATCCAACCTTCTATTCTCCAGCACTCTACCAAAGCGTGCTCTCCAAAGCCACAGTGCATCCCCCACCCCATCCTCCACACCAGGCACAGCAAGCTTCCGACCTCTCTGAAGGGGCCAGTCTCCTGCCTCTAGGAACCATCTCTGCATTTCTCTGGGCTGCGCTGGGCTTTCCATCTTCCCTCTGCTCTGAACACACCTTCTGTCATCCACACCAAGCATGTGTCCTCCAGGACTCGGTTACTCTTGCCTGTGTCCATGACAGCGCGTGATCTGCCACCCTGAGCTGGCATCCCTTGTGCCCTCTCCTCTAGCCTCTCCACAGACATTCCTCAGAACAGTACTTCTGCCTCACTCTTGGCTGTGGAACAAACGCTCCATGAGAAGTATCCAGGCTTCTCATCTTCTTGACCCAACCAGCCAGCCCCTCCCCCATGCTCAGCCCCTGGACTTGGAGGCCATTAACCTCCCATTACATCCATGTTCTGCTGTGTTTCTTTCTCAGTCTTTCTCTTCTCACCCCCTGCCACAGTCAGATCAGAGTCTACTCCTGGGCTGGGGCCCTCGGGTCACCCTCCCTGCCCATTCCTGCACCCCCAGACTAATCTTCCTGAAACATGGCTCACTTGGTTTAAAAAGAAAAACAACTACATGCACAGGAGATTTTCTACCTCTCTGCTACCTGGAGAAGGAAGCCTGGCTTTTCACACATCTGTCCAGTCTTCCAGTCCACTCTCTGCCATGGTCTCCACATACCCCCTTGTTCCAGCTGCACCAACTTGTACCTGTTCCCTTGCTCACACAATCGCCCCAGCATGGGAATCCCCACCCTTGAGTTATCAGACCCTCCCTTGCACCCTTACTGACACCAGCTCCTCTGAAAGCCCTCTACTCAGCAGGGCCTGAGGGTAGTGAATACACACTGGCCATGCAGTGCCTCAATTTCCCCACCTGTCAAAAGGAACTAATAACTCTCCTAAGATACTATCAGGATTGAACTATGACATCTAAAACTCTTGCAACAGGGTCTGTCAAATATTGAGTGCTCAGTAATATCAAGAGCTTAATTAGCCTTAGTCACTCCATGTGGCACCTTGCAACGTCTCCTTTTCTTTCTTTCCCCTTAGTCCTGTGGTACCTGTGTGTACAAATGTCTTAGCTTCTTGGTGGCAGGGACCTCATCTTAAGCATCTCTCTCCCCCACACCATTTGAACAAGTAAGAGATACTCTGCAGTGCTTTGTTGAGCTGAATAAAATTAAATACCATATATTTAGATTGAGATCAAAAACTGTTTATCAGGAAGAAGCTTCACATCTGAAAGACCCATGGCCACGAAACGGGCCTCAACAGGAAATGAAAGAAATCCCATGGCTTTAGTAACTTCTCATGGAATGGGCAGAGAAAACAAAGTAGAATTTTCTGGAATGAGGCACACACACGAAATCTAGCTGCACAGGAAGTCATGCTGACAGATCATCTTTGAGATTTGAAGAACTCTGCCCAGAATGGCGCTGCCAGAATGCAGCTTCAAAGGCCACCTCTCCAAGGTGAGGACACCAACCCTGAATGAGTAACAGCAGAATTCCGCCACACATTTGGGAAAATCATCCAGGGAATCATGGAGGAAGGTGTCCACTCCAGCAGGATTGAAAGAGATCTGGCAGGAGAAAGACTTCAGCCCAGCCTGCTCCAGCCCCCAAGGCATCAGACCATCAGTGAGACTCTAAACAGGGAGAAGAATGCCCTTTTTCCTAAATAGGGGCCTTTATTCAATCCTTAGGAGGAGCTCGGGCTCCCCTCCACAACTTTCCACAATGCACACCACCCACAAATGCCTACAAAGGCAGCAGAACCCAACACAAGGCTGAAAAAGGACAAAACAGCTGCCTCATCTTTAGGAATATGACCTTAGGGATCCAAGCCAGGCTTCCCCACAAAATCTCAGGCTTGGAGAAAAGTGGGATAAGGACAAGGTACCTCAAAGAAACCTTTCCTTGGCCCCCAAATTGGGCTACTTCAGCCCTACTCAGTGTTCAAAGCTCTGCCGAGCCCTGCCTCATCCACAACACCATCTTTTCCTAGATCCCACGGCACCTCAGTTAGCTCCATCCATCTGGCTCTGAGACAAACGCTTCCAGTTTGCTAAGTCACTAATCTCGCTCTTCTTTGAGCTCTTTGAGTTGCAGGAACAACTTCACACTCCATTCTATAGGAAACATAATAACTCGCCTCCATGGTGATTTGGTGGAACAATGCTAAGTAATGGTGGGAAAGGCAGGGTCACAGACAACGCTTGGGCAGCTGACAGTCCAACAGGAGGATCAAGATACTGTCAGCCTTCACCAACACGGCACAGGCTGTGCGAGCGTAGGGATAGGAAAGTGGTTGGGAAAGACTTCCTAAAGAAGGCATAATCCTGACGATAACCCTGGTGCATCACAGTCTGAGTGGCAGGGCTGCTTGGCTGGCTGGCTGGCTGGCTGGGTAGGTGGCTGGGTGGGCTGGTTAAGTGAATGACTATTGGTTGGTTGATTGGTTCACTGCTTGGTTGACAGGTTAGTTGGATGAACTGTTGGTTGCTAAGTAGGAGGATTAGTTGATTAAATCAATGTACAAACAAAAATGGTGAATTAGTGAATATCACAAAGCAAAGTAAGGATAAAACTTTAATTTTCCAACTCTCTCAGATGGTCAGTTTAGGTTTCATGATACTGTCCCAGAAAGATCAGCACAAATTTCCCTTCCACTCTCTTGGCTAAGTGTGTTCTCACCTTTGTTCAGCATTTACTATTGACAGGTCCAAGGACATAGCCGGGGGTATGATGAAGAAATAAGACCTCAGTCCATTCCTCAAGGAGTTTTGCAAGTAAAGTTATCAAATTATCATTGCATTTACACTGAAGGTTGGCCATGACAGTGGCAGAAATAGAGAGAAGCAGTCAAGCCAAGAAGTGGGTGAGACACCAAGGGAGCCCAGGGCATAAACTGCAGGCAGCACTCCCCCTTAGGTGCAGATGCTACTGCAACAGGAGGGCACCCCTATGGGTGAGAGCCTCCTTAAATTCTGTGTCCTAGACACCCTGTGTGCCTCGCTGTCCTTCTGGCCCTGCTGACTTCTACATGAGCCTCTAAGTTAGGGTTCTGGTGGCCAAGACCTGCAGGAAGCATGCTGGCAGGCCAGTAGACAGGCATCCTGGAGTGAGAAGGCGGCACCAGGAAAGAAGAATCTCCACAGAGCTGCTCCTGATCTATGCTCTTTTCCACCAAGATATTGCCTCTACAGTTTCCGTCCGCCTCTCACTATCTGCTTCCATTGCATGAGACATCTTCCTGCCTCCACACCAGAACTCAGGACCTAGGGAGGAGCACGCAAGGCCCCGAGCATGGTCAGGGGAGGATGTCGGCGCTGCCACACTAATGTCCACAGATGGACTAGATGAGATCATTCTCTCCTTCAAGGAAATATGTGGACACCCTTTGGCCACACTTCTTTGATCTCAAAGAAAATTTGAGTCACAAGAAGTCTCTTTCCTCTGAACGATGCATCAGATCAGAGGCCGGGATAGTGCAGGAACCCAGAGAGGCCAACATTGAGGAAGAAAAGGGGAACAGTGCTCTGCGGTGGGCGGGGACACAAGAATTGGGTAAATTGTGGCCCCACAACAACAGTTAAGAAGGTGAACTTGCTAAGTACAGGGCACTGGCGGTGGATGTAGGAGGAGCCATCCTGGCCAGACAGGACAGGCCCCCAGGACGGGTCACACAGACAAGGCTGAGCCCCAGTCCCAGCAGACAACCAGCAGGAAGGCACCTGGGCATTGTTCAGGTCTCAAGAGGAAGCCCAGTTGGAACCGCCAGAGTCAGACATACAGTCCAAACACGGAGAAACAAATTAAAATGGAAACTCTATCCATTACTCAGCCCACATGCTTCAGATACTGTCAAACTCGGGCTGCTCCAGTTCAAGTGACAGTCAATAAACCACAAAGGCCACGTGCTCTGCCAGGCCTCTGGCAAGCCCCAGGTAGCATCATTCATTCCCTCTTAGGACATGCAGAGATCTGTGTCTGTGCCCTCAGTGCCTAATCAGAGGACCCTGGGAGAGACTCATCTCCCGGTCACCACCTGTCCCCAGAGTGCTGGCAAGAACCTCCAAAGGAAATTGCACAACAAAAGCAACCCTACTCACAACACCGCTAGAAACAGGAAGATGAATGAGGATCTGCCGCCACCTACCGTTCACTCTCCTGCAAAATCTAAAAGAAAAACAAAAAAACCTTCCAGACACCAGGAGTCTAGAAGCTGAATCCCCAGAATCCACCCACTTGGCCAAAGTGGGGCACTAAGCTTTTCAAGCCAAGGCTGCAAGACTGAAAAGAGACCCCTCACACAGGGCAAGGCACAATAGTGTGCTGCCTCCTGAATCGGGAACTAAACTCACAACCACTTCCAAGAGTCGTTGGCTCACTAGGAAGCGTATAGGAAACACTCCTCTCCAAACCCAGGCCCTCTGGCCCCCTCAGCCACACTCTTCTAGTGCTCTTTGCCTTCCCCTCCTCTGTGACTGCCACAATTTAACATCCAGTTACATGGGGCCTCACAGTGAGCCTGGGCTTCCAGAGGCAGGAAGCCGGTTCATCCTTCAATATCCAAGAGGGGCTCAAGTCATCCTTTGCTTCTGGTTGATACAGTTAAACATGACCCAGACTTGAAGTCAGTGACACAGTAACATCACGCTCTTCCAAAGAGGCCTGCAAGCACAATGACAGGAGAAGCTATGACAGGAGAAACCATGACAGGAGAAGCTATGACAGGAGACTGCCATGACAGGAGACTGCCAAGACAGAAGCCACGACGGGAGAAGCCATGACAGGAAACTGCCACGACAATGTACTGGCTTTCCGTTCTCCTTCTGGATCTGTACTTTATCTGTGAAAGACCACCCACTTGGCCCCCCTCACCAGGGCACCCTACACCCCAAAGGTGATAGCCAAAAACAGATTCTACAGGTTGGTAACTGTTCTTATGGTGGGGAAGTGGTGCATGAAGGTACAATAAATGATAAGAACAGACATGGAAACCACTGGTGCCTGCCACCATGCTTGGGACTGGGCACACCTACCCCAGATGCTATCAATCTCAGGTGCCAGACGTTCATAGCTGTACCCTTTTCTGGAGAATTGCTCCAAATTCACCCAGCAGGTGGCACATGACCTGCCTTCCCCAAAATGGGCAGTCCATAGCTGATGGCTGACATGGAGTACAGAAAGCCAATCCCCTTACTTAAAAGCACAACCAACAAGGGACAATTTGTGCTCCACATCTTCCCACAAGGTCAGCCTGAGACCTCAATCCTTGCCAAGCTCCTGGCCCTGCACCCTCCCACTTTCTACTCTCCCCTTGAAAGTATATGCTCAGGCAAACATGTGCCTTAGAAATTCTGCCTGGAGGGCTTATGAACACACAGGTTTCTGGGTGTGTCCCCCAAAGTTCTTGATCAGCTGCTCAGACAGGGAGTGTTTTAAACAAGCCCTCAGGTAATGCAACCCAAGCCTTAACTAGCAAAGAGATTAGAGACAGAAGAATTTGACCTTGCACCTGTCAGTTGCCCTCAGCCCCTGCAGGCACCTGCAGCCAGGAAGAATAGACTATCAGGCCTCCAGAGACACCCATCATGCTCTAGCCTGGGGGATAGTACAGGGTGCTGAGCTCTAAATCTTTTTATTCTTATCCATAGGTCAAGAGGAGCCTGCATTCTCAGAGAGACTCCACGGTCACAGGCCCTGATTAATATCCTCGTCTTTTACACTAGGTGAACCTGAGGAGTCAGCTGAGTGGACTGTTTCCCGGCTCACAGGGAGGGCAGCAGTTTAGCCCGGGCACACAAGGGGTGGGAATGCGGGCCCTGGAGAGCAGGCCAACCACGCCTTTCACCTGTGGACAGCAGCACAGAGGCCCAGGAGCGCCAGAGTTCTCATCAAGGCAGAATCCAACCTGTGGACAGAGGAAAAGCAAGCTCGCAGCTTCAAGGCAGGGCAGAGTCCGCTTTCACTGCCATCAGAGAACCGCTATGCACAATCCGAGGAACTGAGGCTCTAGGAGTGCCCAGATGAAGGACAGCCCCTTAACGGCACGCAGGAGGAGGCCAGGGCCAACAGGGAGCCACCACCCTGTCCAGAGCCCAAAGGGAGACTCATGGGGCAGCTCACGCCTCACTTCTACAGACGCCAAGCACATGGTGTCCAAACCACAGGCCACAGGGAGGTCAAACCACGACAACAAGCCCACGAGCCTAGTAGCAAGAAGCATGGTGGACCAGGGCTGTGGGCTGTGGAACCTGTTTCCCCAGTCTTCCTGATTTCAGGGGAAAACAACCCCTTGCTGTGGCTGCTCAGCCAAAAGCTTTGGAGTCCACTGTGCCCTATCTTTCTTTAACAGTGTACAGCCCATCCACAGCCAGCTCCAGGATCTTGTATCTGCCCCATCCTGCATCTCACCACCTCCACTGCCACTGGCCTGAGTCCAGCCACCACGACCCCCTCCTGGACCATTTCACCACCTCTTAACTGGTCTGCTGCATCCGCATGTGCCCTCGAGTCCGTTCTCAAGGCAGCAGCTCCAGGATCCTAAGGAAACAAAAGCCAGATGGCATCCTGCCTCAGTGTCCTAGAGGAAGCCCAGTACTGTTGGCAGCCTGAAGGCTGTAGGCCAAGTCCTGGCTTCCTCGTCCACTCCTACCCTCTCTCTGTCCACAGCAGCCTCAGACAAGTGTGCACTGCCCCACAGGGTCTGCTCTCTCTGCATCTACTCCTAGAGTTCAGAGGGTTTGGCCTCCATTTCTCTTCCAGAACCTCTCAGGGACCCCCTTTGCAGAAACATTTTCTCCAGAACCCCTGTCCTATCACCCTCCCTGATTTCCTTTTCCTTGGGAACTGAGGATCTGAAACAGCTCTACCCAAAATCAGAAAATAGTACATGAACAATGGGACATCGCAACATCACTTATGGTTGATGACAGCTGTGACAGATGCTTAATGAGCACAGGGAGGAAGACATGCACAGTTACTGCCCAAACTGAAGCTCTAAGTAGAAAGTGGGAACAAGGGCCAGGGAGATAGTTCAGCAGACTAAGTGACTGCTTAGGCAAGCACGGGGACCGGGGTTCAATCCCCAGCACCACAGGGCATGCCGGCCCCACCCCCAGGCACTCTGAGCCAGCCACCCCAGTCTGGGCATGGTGGTGCACACCTGTAATCTCAGCACTGGGGAGGCTGAAAATAGGAGGCTCACTATGAGTCCGAGCTGCATAGTGAGACCTTGTACCAAATACATCACCATCATCACCATCATCATCATCATCATCATCATCAAAAGAAAGTGGGAGCACGTTTACATAAGAGCCACACCTCACCTGGAGCCCTGCCCTGCTGTCCAGGCTGCTGTCCTGCCCAGTACGTGATGGATTTGGCATCTAAGAGACCTTCCCAGCTCTGACAGTCCACAACACTGAATTTATTTATTTATTTTTTTTAGAGCAGAATATATTTATTTGGGGAAAGAAAGCTCCTGTCCTACAGAGGGGAAGAAAGGGACCCCTGAATGGGCTATCCCCACACAACACTGAGTTTAAATAGGTCCTGAAGGAGCATCTCTTCCCTTGTGCCTTTTGACATACCTAGTTTAAAATCTTTCAGAAAAAAAAAAAAATCTTACTAGGGCCAGGGACATAGCTCAGCGGCTTAAGCACCTCCCTGGCAAGCACAAGGTCCCAAATTCAATCCTCAGTACCAGGGAAAAAAAGAAAAGAAAAAATCTTACTAATTTAAATTTTCATTCCATGGACTCCATCATATTTCAAGGTTGTGTTCTGTTCTGAGAAAATATCCACCTTCCTCAAGGTAAGATCCATACTCAAGGAATTAACAACTACCCAGATTGGGTAGGTGGACCCAACAGGGCAGGCCCTGTGGCCAGGCACACCCCCTTCCCTTCCCAGCCTAATCCTGCTGGCCTTGGGATCACGTGGCTGTGGGCTTTCCTGTTTCCTATCTATACAGAATTTTAAGAGGCAGTCAGAGGAAACTGCCCGGAGTAGATGAAAACAAAAACCATTCTGAGACTGATAAAAGGGAGATGGAGAACACAAGAGGATGAACAATTTAAAACCTATAGTGAGATCATAAGAAATTTTTAATGCTGAAGAAATGTTTGCCTGAGGAACAAGTGACTAAGAATTTTTTCCCCACTCTGTGGGTTATCTTTTTCACTCTGTTGGTGACTTCTTTTGTTGTACAAAAGCTTTTTAATAAGATGAAATCCCAGTTGCTGATGCTAGGGAGCATTTCCCATGCAGTCAGGGTTCTGTTCATGAAGTCTTTACCTACAACTATCTTCAGGAATTCTATCTATTCTCTCTTCATACAGATTTAAAAAGAATTGGGAAAAACCAGACCTCCCAAATTTAAACACCCAATCAAAAAAATAGGCATCTGAAATGAATAGACACTTCTCAGAAGAAATATAAATGGCAACTAAGTACATGAAAATCATGATTACATCACTGATCATTTGAGAGGTGCAAATTAAAACAACACTGGGGTTCCTTTCCACTCCAGAAAGAATGGCTATTATCAACTAATCAATCAATAATAAATGCTGGTCGGGCTGTGGGGGAAAAGGAACCTTGTCTGCTGCTGGTGGGAGTGCAGGCTGGTCAATCACTGTGGAAATCTGTGCAGATTTCTCAGAAAACTAGGACTAGAGGTTCCATTTGACCCAGCTGTTCCCTTGCTTTGTATCTTCCCAAAATAATTAAAAGCATCATCCATCAATATATGCACACCCATACGTGTAGCAGCACAGTGTGTCATAGCTAAAGCTTGGAAACAACCCAAATGCCCATCAACCAATTCATGGATAAAAAGTTATGTTTTTCTTTATACAGTAGAGTACTACTCAGCTGTAAAGAAGAATAAACTTGAGACATTTTTCACTAAGTGAATGGATCTTGAGGCCATACTCTTAAGTGAAATAAATCAGACACATACGTGTAAATACCACACTGTCTCTCTGGTATGAGAAACTGTGTCAAAGTATAAATAAGAAGCAATATGTATAATAGATATTATGAAATATGAAGTAACTATTCACAAGTAATAGGAAACTGGGGGGGGGCAGAGTGGAAGGGCGAGAAAAAATGAGAAAAACTAAAATGGAAACAAAGCTTTGTACTTGAGGAGGGGAAGAAAGGTTGAAGGGGGGGAGGGGAATGGGATAAAAGAACTATGATATAGCATATGTAGGTACAAATTCCGTGATGACTATAATCATTATGTATCTCTAATGTGTCAATAAACTCAATAAAAAGAAATAGTAAAAAAGAAACAGCTGGGCTGCAGAGATAGCTCAGCGGTCTAAGTGCCTGTTTAGGCAAGCGCAAGGACCCGGACATAGAGCTGGCCACCAAGACTGGGCATGGTGGCATATGCCCATAATCCCAGCACTGGGGAGGCTGAAAAAGGAGGATCACTATGAGTTCAAGCTGCTAGTGAGATCCTGTATCCAAGTACATTAAAAAATAAAAATAAAAGAAACAGTTGGCCTCTGTAGCAGGCAGAATAATAAGCTGTCACCCATCACCTCAATATGATCTCAGAAGCCTTAAACGTGTTAGACTATATGATAAGGAGGAATAAAGGTACAGACAGAATCAAGATTGCTAATCAGCTGGCCCTGAGGTGAGGAGACCTTCCTGGCCGACTTAGTGCCTTAACACGAACTCTCTCAAAATACTTTCTCATTTCCACATCCTTAAATTAATGAATCATATTGACCAATACCTGTGTGTATCATACAAAGTATATCAATAGGTTCTAGAAATTAGGAAGCATCTTCTAGGGAAAGATGCTTATTTTCTAGTTTGTTAAGTGACCATAAATGGAGATCAAGAACACACACACACACACACACACACACACACACACACAGTCAGAAGCCTATCGCCTCAAAATAATTTGCAACTGGGTACAAAGCCCTTAGATTCAGTCCTTAGTACTGAAAAATAAAAATTTTAAAAATAAAAGCAATAGCTACCAAGTAAGTATCTGAAAGTCCACAAAGAAAGTACAAAATAACTCTGGAAATAAGAATCTTAGCCAGAGAAATGTGGGAGCGGAAAAGATGTTTGGAAATCATCTACCTCAATGGCCAGATCTGACAGACAAGGACACTGAAGCCCAGACAAAAAATGACCAATCTACGGTGTGCTTATTGGCATTTCACTACTGTGACAAGATGCCTGAAAAAATTAACTTAAAAGAAGGAAAGATTTATTTTGGTTCATGGTTCCAGATGTTTTAGTCAATGGGCACTTGTTGCTGTTGCTTTGAGCATGAAGTTGGGCAGAAAATCATGGCATAGAGTATGGGGTGGAGCAAAGTTATTCTCCTCATGGAGGCCAGAAAGCAAAGGGAGAGAGAGAGAGAAAGAGAGAGGGAGACAGACAGACAGACAGACAGAGACAGAAACAGAGAGACAGAGAGAGAGACAGAGACAGAGAGATGGAGAGAGAAGGGGTGAGCATCCCAATGTCCTTCCAGGGCACACCTCGATTCCTTCCACTAGCCCTCATTTCCTAAAGGTTCCAGCACCTTCCAATGGCACACCTCCTAGGGGCAGCCTTCAACACATGGCCTCTCAAACACACTGAATATCCACATCATGACACAGAGTCAACCACTGGATGAGGAGAAAGTGAAGACCCTGTGAGGCCTAGAGGCCCCTGGCTGCCTGGCCCTGCAGCTCCTTCTCACTTTCCAGCCACTCTATCACACTACTGTAGCCTAGAATGCATTATCATGTTTCCATTGAGGTAATTCTACTTTTCTAGGGCAAACTTTTCCTCACATTGAAGGGAAAAGCAAGACTCAGTCAAACTAGGTGCTAATAGATTTCAACTTCATGTGAAGAGTTTTTGTGTGTGTGTGTGTGTGTGTGTGTGTGTGTTTTAGCAGAACCGGGGATTGAACTCAGGCCCTTGCGCTTGCCAGGGAAGCGCTTATTCCACT
>NDGM011228558.1:0-14055 GCA_002564305.1 Octomys mimax | reverse complement strand
AGTTACATGATGTTACAGTACAAGTTCTCATATGTCCTGAGTCTTAATTGACCTTAGAAGGTTCCAAATCAAACTTTATGAACTTAAAACACACAGTCCAAATGTTGAGAACATCTGTGCTCCTAAGGAAATGCTCTCTTTAAGCAAACAGTGGGCAGTATTCTGAGTGGTGATCCCATTTTCTTAAAAAGCTTCATGTGAAAATTAAGCTTTTCTTAGTTAGACATTGTCTCACTTTGAAAGGGAAGAATTCCTGCTTCTAACTAGATGCTAGCAAAGTGAGCAGTGTGAGAACAGCATTTGGTGACTTCCGAGCAGGCATCTTCTTGCTCCTGTTTGAATGTACCCACCTCCTCCCCCGAGAAAACTCACCGCCTGGCCTGCTAAGCAGCGTGTCCCCACCCCTTGCGCGTGTCTACCTCTGCTTCCTGATGGCTTACATTTATGATCTTTACCTCTTATGTTACATAGAGCACAGGGCAGAGCCTACGGTTCAACCTAGTGCAGGCAGCTTGCCAAACCAGGGCTTGGCGCATGGAGGGAAACTGAGCACACTGACCAGCACTTCCAGAGCCAGGGCTCGTCTTGGGAAAGGTGCTTTCACCCCAGTAAAAGAGAGGTGCCACATCTGGATATGCAGCTCCTGACACCGTACTTACACACACACACACACAACCATCTCAGAAATAGTTCATGAAACACTGTGGAGACCCTCTCTAGGATACCTGGAGTTTCCTAAGAAGTTCTTGGAGTTGGGGCTCAGCTCAGCTGATCTGTAGTGGTTTCACCATAGGTGATTCCCTTAAACCTGCATGGCAGTAGGAAAGTGGAGATGGGCAGGGAAGGAAGAAAGCCCACAGCTGGCAGTGAGTGGATCGCCACATCTTGTTAATCCCATTGCATCCCCAGGGGTTCCAGGAGACTGTTAGCTCACTTCCTTCACAGTGAGAGTGACACTGGTGGGGCTCACCTATCCCACCCCTAAATTCCCTGTTCTTTTAACCCTAATAGGATCGTAAACATCAATTCCTACAAATCAGTGCACTCGTACTTAAGCATACCGACCAAATCAGCCAGTGTTTTCCTGCCCGTTCATTTTTTTACCCACATTTAAACACTAAAGGTCAGAAGTCCTCAGCTTTCTGGCCAGTGTGCTACAATGCTTGCATGTAGCGACCGCTCACTATCTCGGGACTGGACCGCGTTAGACAAGAAGGACTGTCTCTTGTCTGCTTGATCCACCCAAGGACACTGCACTCAGACCAGCCATGGAGACCTGTGCAGACTGAGGCCACGTGATGGAGCTGACTCGAGAGGCTTGCCACCCTCTTCAGCAGCTGATTACTGCAGAGGTTGACCTGAGTGGGTCTCTTCTCCAAAGAGCCGTGTATCACCTGGAGTGGGACTCTGCCAGGTGCACGTGCTTTGCCCCGGGCCCACATGGGTCATTTGCGATGTCTTGCCCTCGCAATTCCTCTGCTTGCTCCTTAGTTGGGAAACAAATACAAGTCAGTGTGGCCTGTGCTAGGGTGACTTTCACACTCCAGGGAAGCACTAAGAAGGAAAAGTACCTGCTGGATATTAGCGATAAGTCCAGTCCAGGGGAGAGCGAGCTCAGATGAGGCCTTGCCCCTCGGAGAGGTTTTCACCTGCTGGGAGGGGCGGGCTCAGAAGGCACTGACAGTGGTGAGGTGTGCATGCAGACTTCCTGGGGTCCTGTGGTGAGGCCTGTGGATCAGTAGGGCACAGATGAGTAAAGCCTGGGGGAGGCAGCGTGTGGGCCAGGCAAGGAAGCAGCCCAGCCCCTGTGGAACTTGGCCATACCTCCGGTGGCATTTCGAGATGGAGATGAAGGGTAGAGCATGGGGCCATGGCTGGAAGCTCTTCTACAGCTGGGTGGCAGCACGTGGAGCCTCAGGAACCCTGCTGGTGCATGTGCATGGGCGGCTTTGCCGTTCTGGCCCAGAATGGAAGCAGCTCTCTAGCTGGTCCCCATGTGAGATCAGGCCCCATCTGTGCTTATGTCACGGAGCCTCAGGTTGGCTCCATCATTGCCTCCATCGTAGTGCTATATGCAGATGGGGCTCAGTTACTCCAACACAGCGCAGAATCTGGGTGGACTGCATGCCCGGGGCCGGGCTGGCCCTGGGGGATGTGTTAGATTTTCACTGTGCTTCGTAAGAAAGTGCATACCTGCATATAGCTTCATATGTTCAGCTATGTGTCACAGTATACGTGCTCCTGTGCTGTGAAGAGTGGGACGTTCTTCCACCAGTTCCAAGCCTCTCTCCACTTTCCTTTCCTCGCTGGGTTTTGTGCTTGGCTGCATTTGTTATGACGAGAGGGTCTCTGGCTCTCTAGGGGACCTTTGGCTGTGAGGCAGGCACTTCATGCCCTTCACACTAGAAGGCACTACCATGGCATAAGTTCCTAGAAAAGAACTTTCCAGTTATTTCCCAGGAAGACACTTCTAGAAGCTTCTCCCTGAACCCGTACAGCTGCTTTGCAGTGTGGTCCCTGTGAGGAATAGCTCACAAGCATTTCTGTTTCCAGGCGCCAGGCTTCTGGGGCAAAGATTTCCCAGTGCTAGTGACTCATCTAAAGGACCTCCTCCCTGGACCCCACCTCCGGTCAGGGGCCCTCTGGGCTTGCAGGCCTGGGGTACACTGAGTAGCTGCATTGCTGAAGAGGTCCCAGGCGGCTACTGCTCGGGCTGTCCTCGGAGGCCACGCAGCTAGGCTTTTGCCACATCCCCCAGGCCCACTCTAAAGTGACCCCAAGCACACCATCTGTCCTCTCTGTGCTGGCCAGTGGAGGTGGTGCTGCCAGCCAGCATCCTGCGTACAAGGCTGCGGAGTTTGGTCTTGCTCACCGTGGGGAACTGGGTGTTTCAGGTGGTGCGAGCTGCTGAGGAGGCTGCATCTACGCTGGCCAGTTCCATCCATCCGGAGCAGTGCATCAAAGTGCTCTGCCCCATCATCCAGACAGCTGACTACCCCATCAACCTCGCCGCCATCAAGATGCAGACCAAAGTTGTGGAGAGGATTGCCAAGGACTCCTTGCTGCAGCTCCTCGCCGACATCATCCCTGGCTTGCTGCAGGTGGGCGCTGTTCCCCTTGAAGGGCTGCTCCCTTTGAAGTCCCATGGGGCCCTGCGTCCCCCCTTAGTGCAGGAGCGTGGGGAATCTGCAGGCAGCAACCCACTCTTCAGAACCTCTGGCAGCCCAGAGCAGAATTTCTGTTTACTGTCAACATGTTTTGGTCATTTCCTTTTGTTCATTCCTTCAACAAACCCCTGTGGCGTACCTCCCGTGACCGTGACGCCTGTGTTGGGCGGGGTGGGCCAGGCAGTGGTGAGTCACACGAGGCCCTCACTTGCCCGGAACTCTTCTGCGCCCAAGGCAGGGAGCTAGCAGACTGGCAGGCCAAAGTTGTTCCATCGCGTGACATCACCACGAGGGCTTGCCAGCCTGCCCTTGGGCTTGGTGCAGCCCCATGGCAGCAGGAGGTGACGGTGCTGTGTGCTGCATCGTGTAGAGAGGTTGCTTCCAGGTTAGAGTAAGAGAAAAAAGCTTTTTTGGATTGGTTTGGTTTTTTGAGAGAAGATGTTACTACATAACTCAGACTGGCCTATAACTTGAGGCTCTTACCTCAGCCCCCTGAGTGCTGGGATTACACGTGTGTACCCCCAAGTGTGGCAAAAGAGGAGTGTCACTGGAAGAAGGTCGAGGAATCTGCTCCCCACTTAAACAAATGCTAGTGTTTGCTGAGCACTTGACTGGGGACTGTAGATTGCTGTAGAGAAAAAGGCACCAAGCTGGGAAGGTCACAAAACTTATGACAGCACCCAGTGGCCCCGTTTGGGTGAGGTGAAGTTGAGCCTCACAGGTAGGTTGAGGCTCACGCCCAGAGGATTAGGAGGATCCCTGCACTCACTGGAGGATGAAGGGCTTCTGCCCACAAGAGTGAGTGATTCTCATTTCTTTTCTTTTCTTTTTTTTTTTCTTTAAAGGCATTTTCACATGTGAAATTTGCTTTACCATCAGGTAAAATGTAAGAGAGGCAAGTCTTTTACATTTCCTTTTCTTATTCTCTCTCTGAAGATGTCTTTCAGTGGGCTGGCGAGATAGCTCAACAGACTAAGCGGCTGCTTAGGCAAGCACAGGGATCAGGGTTCAATCCCTGGCACCAACCACATGCCTTGCTGGCCCAGCCACCGAGACCAGGGGTGGTAGTGCGCCCCTGTAATGCCTGTGCTGGGGAGGCTGAAAACAGGAAGATCACTACTAGTCCGGGCTGTGTAGTGAGACACTGTACTAAATACATTCTTTAAAAAGATGACTTTCAGTGACATCAAATCACATAGCAATGCCATGTAGAGGCAGGTCGGCTGGCGCTATCCTGCCGCCTCCCCTGCACCCCAGGCAGCAGGCCAGCCTTGACACCAGTCAGTGCTGACCCCGGGGGGAAATTCCCTGAGTTCAGCTGCAGTCTGAAGTGTATCCTAGTTGTTGCTGACAAGCACGGTGCCGAGCTGCGAGGGCATCTGTGGAAGTGTTGCTGAAATACCTAAGCGAGTCTTTGATCTGATTTACTGCCATGCTCCCCTCTGGCTCTCCAGGGTTATGACAACACCGAAAGCAGTGTGCGCAAGGCCAGCGTGTTTTGCTTAGTGGCCATTTATTCCGTAATCGGAGAAGATCTGAAACCTCACCTCGCACAGCTCACGGGGAGCAAGGTACGTATAGAGTTACAGGCTGACGCCTGCACCCGGCCCTGCCAGCTGGTCATGAACCTGCTTGGCAGCATCCCCGGGCTGCAGACGGGCTTTTTCTCATCAGATGTGTTTCAGCTGGACCATAGTTCTCAAATGATGTTTTTTCTACGATGAAAATGACTGGCTAGTGAAGTTTAAGGTGACTCTCATGTCAGTCTACTTTAACTCCTGTTTTTGAAAAGAAAACTTGGCTTCTAGTTTATTCACAAAAGAAAGACAACTTTGTTTAGAAGCCAGCTGGTTTTCTTGCAAAAACACTGAGGAAATTTACCTAAGAGGTTAACAAATAGGTATCAGCTGTAGTGACAGGGCCCCACAACCTGTCCCGTAGCACCCGGAGCACCGTGGCACGTGCCAGGCATGTGCTCTGCTCCTGACACCCCTGTGGGATGAGCAGGGTCACCTCCTCTAGCCTGCACAAGGACACAGCTGAGATCAGACTCCAAGACCCGTTCATGCTCCCTTGTGTTCTAGAATCAAAGGAAGAAAATGGACCAAAGGGCTGAGGGCTTATCGAAGGTGGGCATGGCTAGAATAAGTGCTGTGGAGGAGAAGCGCATGGACTCGAGAGAGGAGGCTGGCCAGGCTGCTGGGCCTGCGGCTGGCAGTGAGGAGTCCACTACAGGGGCCACCTGTAAGGAAGTGCAGCGTGTCTGCTGAGCTTAAAGGGCCCCTACAGAGGCGTGGATACAGCTTCTCTGTGGAACTAGGCCAGTGGGAAGCCAGGAGGCCGCAGCACCTGGGCCTCCTTTTTGGGAGAGGAGAAACTGGCCAGTGACAAGGCCCTGCCTTTGCGCAGTGAGCTGCTCCTGTGACACACTTAGGGAGCATCCCGTGGGCCCAGAGTTCTGGACAGAGAGGCATAGGCAGGAAGGTTGGAAGAAGCAGTCAGGTGGTATAGATAAATGATTTAGAAGCTGTGTCTGTCTTTTCTTAGTCTTGCAAGGTAAAGATTTGTCAGTTTTGTTAATCTTGTCAAATAACCATTTTTCTTTTTTTTCTATTTTTGTTTTCCTTTATGCCTGCTCTACCGATAATTATTTTCTAAATATATAGCTTTGGTTTAGTTGTTCTTTTCTGTTTCCCAAAAGTGTAAAATTAGGTTGTTGGTGTGATATTTCATCTTTTTTATATTCATACAAGCATTTACAGCTGTCAATAACCTTGTCCAAAAGTTTTTAAATGCTGTACTATTGTCATTTGTCTCAAGATACTGTCCAACTTGGTAGTTTCTTCTGACCTCATCCTGCTGGGGTTGGAGGAGACACTTGGCGTGACACCTCCCTTTTTAATCTGCGCAGACTCGCTGTGTTGCCTGAACCGGGGCCTGCCACATGCGCATGGGGAAAGGTGTTTACTGCACTAGGCGAGTGTCACGGAGTGCCTGTGGGCCAGGGCCTCGTAGTTCCTGGCGTCAGTGCGCTGTGTCCCATTGCGCCCCCATAGCTGCGAGTGAAGCATCGAAGTCTACAGCTGTTGCTGTGGGCCCATTTCTCCCTCNTGTTTCGCGTAGCAAATAGATCTGTTAGTAGATACAGAAATATAAAAAAAGTTGCTAGATCTTCCTGCCATGAGACACCTCTTCCTGATCCATGCTGTCCTTCTTTGTCTCTGATAATCTTTCTTAATTTAAAGTCTATTCTGATTCTTCTCTATTACTATATACATATAGACTATCTTTTTCTATCTTTTCATTTCTCAATCTGTCTCTGGATCTAAAGGGACTCTTACAGTCAGCAGATGGCTAGATCATGTATTAACCCACTCAGCCAGCACGCAGGGGACACACCTGCAGACAGCCTTCAGGGTGAGTGGCAGTGTCCAAACACTTGCCCACTGGCTTCCCGCTGCTGGTGCAGCACCCCGCTTCCTCCTGTAGCCTGCACATCCCCCAGAGTGTGTCTTCAGCAGGATGCTGGAGATCATAGTGCTGTGGACAATAAGTTTTTTATAATTCCTAGGATCTTACGAGTTGCTTGTTACTTAGATTTTTATGGACATTCTGCTTTTGTATGTATTGTATTAGCTTAGTGGCATTCAGCCACTATTTAATAAACACCTACAGTGTCACCAGCGGTTTTGTGTTTTGAAGGGCAAGGCCTGTCATTGTAAAGTATGTTGTCAGTCTGCATTAGTGTTACTTGCTGATACTGTCCTGCCTCCAGGAGGCCTAGTCTCTTGGAAGGGGACAAGAAAGCCCCCCCTAACCATAGTGCAAGGCCACACATACCGACTCCAGATGACAGGCCAGAGCACAGGCAGGAAGGATGAGTTGTTCCCAGCTGGACTCCCCCCAGGAGGGGCTGTGCGAGGTAAATCTGAGGAGCTTCAGCATCAGGTAGTTTCAAAGCCAGAGAGGGAGCTGGGGGAAGGAAGGAATCAGCACGGCCTGGGGCTCTGCAGGTGTGGCCCAGCACTTTGAGCTGCTCTCCCCACTTGCCCTGCTCCCGTGGAGCCATTGGCTGCCTCATGATGGGCGGCCCTACCCCTCTCAGCCCTTCCTCCAGCAGCCCCTGTGGCCCGCCACTGTGTTACAAGGTTGTGACCCTTAGCTCTTCTTTGTAACAACCAGTTGTTTTGCTCTGTCTTCTAGACTCTGGCCACCTCCTCCACTTGTGGCCCTCATGTTTGTATAATGAAGTCCCCACCAGGAAATTAGGGGACAAGAGGTTTGTGTCACATTTTTTCTGTGTTCTACTGATTGCTTTCCTCTGCTGACTCATTTGTGTCTTCTCTGCAGATGAAGCTGCTAAACTTATACATAAAGCGGGCCCAGACCACCAACAGCAACAGCAGCTCCTCCTCCGACGTGTCCACACACAGCTAGTGGCAGCACCTGTCTCTGCATACCACTTGCTATCGGTGGTGCCCTGGAGACCCCCATCAGCTGCCCTGTCAGTACGAGGAGGCCCGCACATATTTATTACAATCAGTATTTTGGTCCCTTCCAGCCTTTGTGTAGAATCTTACTGGTATTGAATGTAACAGAAGCAAGGCCTATATCACCGTCTTCATTGAACAAAAGGAATGAGAAGCAAACAGCCATATTACACATCTCCTACCACCTGTGAGATCACAAAACCACGTGGAAGGCAGGACTAGTTCCCAGACCCACAGCTGTTGAGCAGTACTTGGTAGACAGTAGCATTTTGTTTGTCAATAACATATTTGGGGGTGGGGTGCCCTCCTGTCCCTCATTCTTAGCTTATATTCTTAGGAGCATGGCCCGTGTGGGGCAGAGCCCGCCCTTTTCTGAGCCAACACTGAGAAAGGTCACGTGTCTGTAGGTTGTATTTTGAGACCTAGTAAGCATGGAGCTCAGATCCCAGCAAGGAGAGGAGAGCCTGAAGCCAGCCGCCACGTCACCTGTCCTGTCAGGCAGGAGCCACTAAGGCCTTTCGTGGAGTGCAGAAGGCGTGAGGGAAGTTTCTTGTCCATTTCCCTGCTGAGATCTTGGGGAAGCCTGTTGCAGTGGGATGCTCCCAGGAGAGCAGGTTGGTGGCTTAACACTGTTTGCTTGAGCTGTTCATTTCTTAAATGTGCTCAGTTAATGTGGCAAATAGCAATTTTACCATTCCACTTTTGACTTCCCCATTTTGGCAGGGGATTAAGAGCCAAGAAAGGTCTAGAGAGACTAGGAATCAGAATCTTTCTTTGGCAGTAAAGATTGAACCTGTGGTTTGCTGCATGCTAGGCCAGCTCTCTACCACTGAGCTGCACCCCAGCCCCAGTAATGGAATCATTACTTTTAATTCTGTAAGCTTACAGAAAAAGTAATCGTGACAAGAGGCAGATTGTAGCCAACAGGATTTGCAGTGCACTTTCGGAGGCTCTTCCCTCCCTGGGAAACCCCTGGGCTCCTGTTAGGTTTTAACCTCCTATGGGGCTGATTGCTCCAAAGGAAGTAACTGTACATCTGGAGTCTGACTACATTATGTTTTGAGGAAAATTCCTAAGCCAAATAGTAATTCTCAATGCAATCATGAAGTCTTCTTTTACTGCTATTCTATTTTAGATCCTTTAATTGAACAGATCCTTCTGTAAGGAAAAAGCTGCTTTTGACATTAATTTTAGCAAGACACAGCATTGGCAGAAGCCAAGCCACTAGGACTGAAAGTAGGACCTGGGGTGTCACCCCTGTGGTCCTCAGCCTGGTCACACCCCACCCCACCCCACCCCACCCCGATCTTTCGGAATCAGCAAGGACCTGTGAAAGACAGGTACAATTATTTGGAAATAAGCACTAAAAATGAAGTCCCCGGGTACGGGTAGATTATCTTACACACAGGAAGTGCTCCACCACTGCTGTCTGGGGAAATCCAGGGATGCATTGTAAGGGGCTAAATGTTATTGACTGACTTAGGCTCAAAACATAGCCAGACCAGGCCTTACTTTCAGTGATAAATACTATTTGTTTGTCTGTTTGTTTATGTGTATATTCATGGGATTTCTTTTTCACACACAAGTCCCAGAGCCTTGTGATCTCCTCTGTGGTAGAAATGTGCCTCCCAGGCAGCATATTTATGAATCTCTTATGCCTGGTGCAGTTAGAAAGACTGTTCTCAGGGACCCTTTGGTTCCCAGAAGGTCACCACGGTCGCCAGAAGGGCTGGAAGGCTCTCAAACACTGCTGGTATCCTCTCAGTACTCACAAAGGGCTAGCCGTGAGTGTCACTCGCCCCCTCCCATCTCCTGACTAGAGAGATACAATCACAAGTCTCTTGGCCTCAATCTGCGAACTGCTGCCGGCCCACGCCGAGTAGACTTGCATGCCGCCACCACCTCACTGCAGGGCGGCTGCGCCCCCACCGCCCTCTGCCGCGCCCGCCCCCACTGCCTCCCTGCAGGGCTCTGTCCACAGGACACAGCAGAGCATCAGGACTGCGTTTGCCTCCCCGTCTACTTGACTGTCCGGAGCCTTGACACCCCTGCGCCCCGGCGAGGGGCTGGCTCCTCCGACTTCCCACTTCCCTGAGCTGCCACCTCCCCGGGGGCTGGTCTTCATGGCGCAGGCCCTGTATACCATGCGCCTCCACCGCCTGCCTTTTCTACGCTCACCACTAGCTTACCACACCCCGTGCAGGTAACGCGATGTCATCTCATACATCGTTTTCTTACCCTACCACCCTTTATTATCAAGCATAATACCACACTTTAAAGGACAGCATATAAGAACTGTGTAGAATCCTACGAGGACTCTGCTAACAACGTTTGGAAATAAAGAAATGCTCTGAAAAATATCAGCCACCAAAATAGTTCTGTTGGCACTGTCTTCACAGGCATGGTCCCCACCCCCAGGTTGGGTGGGTTTTCTGTTTTGTTTTGTTGGGAGATTTTTGGGGGGCTTTTTCATGTTACATCCATATCTGTATTTATATCTTATTTGTTTCACTCTCAAGTGTATCATGGAAAATGTACAGATTTTTTTTGTTAATAATGTGCTAGGATTTGCTAAAAAAGAAAACAAAACAACAAAAAAAAACCCTTTTGAGTTTGCCCTAGAATAAATGAAACTTAATTCAGTCTCCTGCGTTTCTGCTGCTGCATGTCACTGCACCCACTAGGTAGCTTGCCCTAGTGCATGCCGGGAAGAGGTCCCCACCCTGACTCGTGTCCGCCGGGCGTGGCTCCTGTACATGGTGGAGCCTCAGCCACACTGCTGGAGGCTGCAGGCACAAGGCTCCTGCTGTGGCTCCCTTTACTCCTCCGCTCTGGAACCTTCACCTCCACAGAGGCTGGGAGGAGCAGAAAGCTGACCTTGACTTGTGAGGACCACACCGAGAGCTGCGAGGGCAGGCACCCATGCTCCTGCCACCGGCCTGTCCCTGCTGCCTGTGCACCCCCCTGCAAGCTGGGCTCCGCGGAGCGTGGCCTGTGGAGAGGGTCTTAGAGAAACGCACACAATTTTTCTTTAGATTTTCTCTCCAGTTCTTAAACTTAACATATAATAAACATATGACAAGCCATGCCTTCCTGATCACTGAATGTGCAGTGCAGGGGTGTGCAGCACGAGCATGCTGCCATGCAGCCCTCCCCACTGCTCTGGAGCATGTCCCTGGAACGCTGCGTCTGGTAAAAGGATGGCTGCTTCACACCCGTTGGCACTGCTCCATTCTCTTGTCTCCAGATCCCACTATTCCAGGGACCCCACTAAGTGGAATCGCACACAGTGCTTGCCCGTGCTGTAACTGGCTTCCTTCACTTGGCATGATGCCCTCGAGGCTGAACCGCACTCCACTGTGAGCATGGAGGCACACTTGGGGAGCTTGACTTTGTTTTATTAATGATTTGAGTGTCCCATCAGGTTCCATGTCGCATCTTCGGCACCCACACCGGCCCCCAGCCTGTGCCCTGTTCTGCGACCCTCCTTTGTGCGTGTTTAAAATGTCCCCACAGTACCAGCTTCACACACCATGGCATAAGGGCCCAGCTCCACCGTTCCCCCTTTCAGGCAAACTGACTTGACCTCCTGCCTCAGTTGTCCAACCTGTGAGCTGGGTTAAGATGAACAGAGCAGAGCGCTGATGTGACTGAGGGAGCAGTTGGCAGCATTGGGCACTCGGGTAGCCGCTGCCCTGCCTCTCCACGTGCTTGGACACAGTGGTGTGGTCCTCCCCACCCTCTCACATACCTGTCTACAGCCAAGTTCCTTACTCATTAGCAAATGGAAAGCCCCAGTGGAACAGGCTGGGCAAGTGGCTCAGTTTTCTATATTTGGTTCTCTACCCCCTGGTGCCCTCACCTCTCCTTACCTAGGGGCTGCCAGGAAGCATTTGCCTACTTTAAGACAATGAGGGGCCACAAGCGAGGGTGGGACACAGAGGCCCGCAGTGGGCCTCAGCTCCAAGAGGATCCACGTGGTCTCTCCAGGGAAGCACACCTGGCATGAAGACCCTTGCTTTTGACCTGAGGTCAGTATGGGAGGTAGGTGGTGGATGGGCATCACTGACACCTTCAGGAGGCAGCACTGTTGAAGCACTCTCCCGTGATGCCTGATTTTTGCATTAATCCTAAAATGCACAGAAGGGACTCGTGCAATTTCCAGGTAAGGAAACGTGCGCAGGAAGTGGCGCAGGGTACATGATAAATGCGGTGGAGGCCAGGCCCAGCCCGGCACTGTGGCGGCCCTTCTCCCCACCTTACGGGGCCTGCCCTCTCCCCTGAGCTGACCTCAGCATGATCTTCAGTGCACACGTCAGACCCTGCTCTGGTAGAGTGGCCGCAGAGCAGAGCACTGATGCAGTGGGCTGAGGCCATGAGACCCCGCCAGGGCCCGCTGGTGGTGCACATGCTGCCGTGAGCTGCAGCTCCGGGCGCGCACAGAATTCTGCGGGGCGTTCGTTCCAACAGCATGAGCAGTTCGCGCTGCTCCCCTGAACCAGCTACTGCAGTAAGCTGCACTGGGCCTCAGGAACAGGGCCCCAGTGTTGCTACCGTAGTGCACGTAGCTAATGCAGCCCCCAGACGGGAATTTTGAAAGTGGAATGGCCACCGTGAGGGGAGGCTAGAGCATCTGAGGGCGAGGAGCTCGGCTCCCCTGGCCGGCCAGCCCGCTTCCTCCGGTACTTATTAACTCACATTTCAGTGGCTCCAGGCAAGAACGGACAAAGGTCATGTGAATGGCATCTAATCCCAGATTATGTATTGAGAAGACATTAAAATGCTCCCATACCAGCTTGCCTCCCGGCAGAGCTGCTGCAGGAGCAGGGCCAGAGGCCGACTTGTCAGATCCTCCTGGAGCTGCTGCATTCCGCAGTTCCCAGGGGCTCTGGGCCGCCCCTGGATTCCTGGGTGCCCCCCCAGGTGCCCAGGTTCCGGAAGGGACAGTGCCAGGGATACAAGGTAGGGGCGGAACGGGAATGCCACCTCCCACGGCGGGGCTGTGTCCCACCCCCTCACCCATCAGTGTGTCTGGTCTACTGCCTCCCCATATACATTCTGCTGTCCTCCCCATATGCATCCTGCTGTCCTCAGTGGACATGGCCTCCCACTTGAGGTCAGTAGTGACCACGGCTAGTTCCTCTCAAGTGCTTGCCATTTGCCAGGCTCTGAACATAATACCTCTGAGGTAGGTTTTATGGTTTCCCCACCTTAAAAACAGGAAAGGGACACACAGCAAGGTGGTCAGGATCACAGCCAATAAAAGGCAAGGTGAGGACTATAGCTGAGGGGAAGTCCAGCCCTGGACTTGGGTCTTTGTCCCTTCTCTGAACCTCTGTTCTGCTTTCCCTGCCTCTAACTCTCATTAGCAAGTTCAGCCCGACCCTGCCTGGTCATGGTGAACACTCCTGCAGGACCTTGGTGATGCTCCTGGCCCCGGGAACGAAGGCCACCCCGTGTGTGGAGGAGATGGGCCTGGGTGAAGAGGAGGGGGACAGTTCATGTCAAGGATCTTGGTGACATTCTGCTGCATAATTTGGATGGTAGGCCCCTTGGAGTTTGCTTCCTTGTAACCTTAACAAACAGCTACTTACACTGCCAAATACGTCATCTTAAAACTAACAACACTAAGTTGTAAGGCAGTCCTTTGAACGAAGCTGGTATTCTTTGGATTATCACAGACAGGAAAATCCCCAGGCAGAACTTCCACACCCAAGAATACCCATCCAGTCTGTTCATGAGACCCCCTTCAAGGTCTGGCACCCAATGGGAGACTGCCCAGTGTCCCACAGGCCTGGGTCTGAGGGGACAGCCACATAGAGGACACTATCAGCCCTTTCAGGGTCCTTGCTCACAGCTGTGAGGAGGGGCAGCCACAAGAACCTCGGTCCTTTCCTTGCAGTTTCTTGCAGCCCCACAGCCCTTGATGTGGTGTGGATCCTTACCCACCCCCCAGCCTCATAGGGAGCCTATTTGCTTGTTTCCTTTGGCAGTGCTGGGGGTCAGATGCAGGCCCTTGCAAACGTGCTGTCTCTGAGCTGGACGCCCAGCCAAGACTGAAATTCGGTGGCATCGTGGAGGTATTGGGAGGAGAGACCTTGAAGAGCTAATTAGGTCTCCTGGGCATCGCACTCATGGGTGATTAATGCCATTATTGTGGCTACACTTGCCTCCGGAGCGGGACGGCCAGGAGTGGGACGACCAGGATGGCGTCACTGGTGTCCTGTGTCTCCGTGTCTCGCGAGCCTCTCGCATATCCCTCACCACGAGAACCCTTGTGCTGTGCTGCAATGCAGAAACAGGCCCTGGCCAGGTTCGAAGGCTGTGTCCTCGGGCTGCCCGGGCTCCGGCACTCCAGCCTTTATAAGTGGCCAGGTCTGTGCTACTTTATTTAAAAA
>NDGM011228551.1:0-15041 GCA_002564305.1 Octomys mimax | reverse complement strand
AAAAAAAAAAAAAAAAAACTAAAGAAAATTGGAATGGAAGGTCTTTATCTCAACCTAATAAAGGCCTTCTATGACAAACCAACAGCCAGCAACATACTAAGTGGAGACTAACTTGAGACTCATAAATGGAATAAACCAGACCCGTAGTATAAATATCATATTGTCTCACTAGCGTGAGAGAATGAAAAAGTAAATAAAATCCAAAAATGTAAATAAAAAATGTACAATAGATATTGTGAATCAGAAAGAAATTGTTCAAAAGAAAAGACAAACTGTGATAGTGAAAAGAGGAAAAGAATAAAAAAGGGAAAAATATGTGTGCACACAAGATAATTAGGGTGGCTATACTGCTAATTTCTCTTAGTTCATTAAAAAGAAAGTTTTGTGCTAAAATTGTATGAACGAGATATCATACCCATATGTTCTACTCTGAATCACTATTTCAAAGACAGCAATTCACTATGTACAAACTATTGTAAATGTACTACTGACGTGTATCGAGATTTGGTTTCATGGTTATAGTTATATCTTTTTGTCTTTAAATTTTTTAAAAAGTAGGTCTATGAAATAGAACTTTTTTTAAATGTTATAAGATTTTTTAAAATACACATTTAATTTGTGAGGCTTCCTTTTTTAAGCTTTTTTAAGCTTTTATTTATGTGGTACAGGGTGTCGCTGTGCAGCTCAGGCATTGTATGCAGTACCGGAGATCGAACCTGGGTCTTTGCACTTGCCAGGCAGGCACTTAGACCACTGAACTACCACCCAGCCCCTTTTGAGTAGCTGAACCTAATCAAGTTTCTAACCCGAATTCTCTTTTTATACAGGGGAAGATAAAGTACCATAAATGGAAAGATATAGAAGGGATGGATTAACCAAATACAATGTGGTATGAGTGTCTGAATTCTTATTTGAAGATTCTAACCCAAAGACTGTAGAACATTCCACAAGGAAGAGGGACTCCATGCTAATGAAGAATGATAGTGGCATTGTAATGATGATACTGTGTTTGTTTTTTACTCTTTCTGTATTGGAGATATTTGCAGATGAATAATATGAGATTTGGAATATCTTTTATTGTATTCCAGTCTCCCAAAATTGTGTTTGTGTCTATGAGAGAGAAAAATAAAATTTGCAGAATATCCATAAATACCAAAGGAAGGCAGAGGTACATAGGTTTGCTATAATATCCTCTTTACCTTTCATAAGTTTGAGATTTCTCCAACTGTTTTCAAATTTATAAGATGGCTCATTTTCAGAAAATCACTTTAACTACCAGCCTCAAGTATCAGGTTCATTGGGCTGGCAGGCCAGCTGAAATCTCCAAGAACCCAGCCACCCTTGAGCACTTAGGAAGCACCGGTGTGCGCCCAGCGAGGCAGCGCTGCCAGGGGACTTCGCTACTAGCCCTCCCCAGCACAGCCTTTGACACCTTAATCTATTCCATTTGATCAATTTTGCAAAACCGTGGTCACAGTGAGAATCCTATGTGGGTTTAGCACAGTGAGAAAGGCAATTCAGTGTGTTCTTTTGACCTTGTTGCAAAGCTCAGGTATTTTTAATTGATATATAAGTGTGCCATTAATTATTACTAACAAAATGAATGGAAATTACTACAAGGAACCCGGTCACTTATCTCAGCCTTCTTTGGCTCGGATCTTATGCTGTTTCAAATTGGTCCTAAAACTATTTTTAGACACTCTCATTACTTCCAAATAAAGAGTCTTGGTTCTTTAACAGTTTGGGCCCAGCAACATAGCAAATGCCTGGAAATCGAGAGACAGGAGTTCACACCCAGATCCTGCCAGCACTGGGAGGAGTGAACTAGGAGAATCACTTCTCGCTATGCGTCTTGGTTTCTACGCGTAGGAATTAGGGCTAATCGTATCTGCCACTCCCTTCATTGAGATTATATAGACAGACCTGTACCCCAAACATCAAGATCAAGAAGCAATACGTGAGATGTGGGAAACAGTGTGTGATCTGTTGAGAGGTAGGAAATTGGGAAATGCAAGCCTCCCTGGTTCACACAGCATGACAGGAATCCTACCTCAGCTACCTGCATCAGTCACTTGGAAGCAGTAAACCTATGTGTTGGCCCACATGCCTCTACAATCAGTGCAGTCCAGACTCCATGGCAGGAGTGCACATAGTGATTCATGGACCACTTTATCCCAGGTGATGCCGCAGGGAGCTAAACCACAGGAAGCTATTTCTCACCTGTACCCTTCACCTCATCTGCTGGTGGCAGTGGCTCACCACAGCAGCCCTGTACCTCCAGGGGCTCGGGGATGCCTCACTTAGCAGAACCTATCAGCGTCTTCAGGGAGTGTTGTGTAAGATGCGCCTCTTGACACCATCTCCCTAGAATTCCCTATTGTGTAACACTAATGTGACAGCTGTAAAGCATCAGGAGAAGGAGAGCTGCCCAGACAGCCTCACCAGATGCACACGTAAGGCAGCAGAGTGAGTTGTGTGGCCAAGCAGCTGACATAAGCAGCTGCTCCGTGGGGATGTCTCCTTCACAGGAAAGCCCTGAGGCCCAGACAAGGAAAGGAAGAAAAGAAAAGGGAAATGAATGGTTTGGCTAACAGGATCATTAAACCTTGCTAGTGGCACCCAGGAGAGGTGGGGCATGCTCAGGACAGAGGTGAATGGTGTCCCTCCCTGAGCTACTGCAGGCTCAGGAGCCATTTCCAAAGATTTTACCTGGAAAACCCAATCCCCTATGGTATAGCAGGTAGGCTCTGTACCTCAGGCTTCCCAAGGGACTGTTCTCAGGTAAGGGCCAGGGCCTTAGAGTCACATCTGTTGGTGACTCCTGTCCTGAGTCAGGCTCCCATTTGCCTCCTGCCCCACCACCCGCTGTCCTTGGCCCCCCAGCCTTCCAGTGCCTACATTCCTGCCTCCTCAGCATGGCCACCAAGCAGGGCCACCAGGATGTGAAGACCTTCCTTCCTCTGACATGATTCTGAATTTTCATTATTTCTATTAACTGGAGCAAGGCTTTACCCCCACGTCTGTCTGCCCCTGCTGTTAACCCTGCTGAATCAAACTTAAAAATCCCAAAGCTAGAGGAGTCTCTCAGAAACCAAACAGTCCCTGTGTGTTGCTTGGTTTCAGGTCTGCTCAGCTCCACGCAAAGAGCTCACCACCCCCACCTCAACGTCCCTAACTCCACTTGCAGCCTGTTTGTTCCCCAAGTGCTCTGCTTAGCTTCTCTGCCTGGATTTGGGTACACTCCGAGCCAGACTGAAAATACCTCAGTGACAGCTGCGATCTGGGCATTTGCAGAACTCCAGGTTCTACACTGCAGGATGGGGAGACGGGCTGCCCCCAAAATAGAGCCCATCTGATGGCTTGGAATGAAATGCTCGTGGCAGCTGATGCATATCTATCCCGCTCCTATAGCACTCTGGGCTCTGGGTGGGACACGACAGAACTGTGCAGCCTCCTGTGCCAACGCACGCTGGCAGGGCTGGGGGACCTTCTGGAGGAAGCCCACAGAAAGCTCTGTCCTTAGTCCAGTGGCCAATAAGAGGCTCACTGGATATGAAACATGCATGGAACACAGACAGGGGCTGCAGAATGTGAGCCCAGACTTTCCTGGTTCTCTGGCTCAGACACCTGGGCACTCACCTGCCGACTTCTCCTGAGGGTGAAAATAAGCCAACAGCTGGCAGGGTTAGTCGCAGAGGGAGCTCAGATGGCTGGCTCCTCATGCACTGGAGAGATATAGTGAGTGCTTTCTTCCCGTACCAGTTCCAAAGTAGACATACCTGGCCCTCCACATCTGTGGGCTCCATGAATGCAAGTTCAACCAAGTGTAGGTGAGAAGTACTTTAAAAATTGCATTTGTCCTGAACATGTACAGACTTGTTTTCTTATTATTCTCTACACATAATTATTTATATAGCACTTACATTGTGTCAGGTATTATAAGTAAGCCAGGGGTGACTTAAATACATGAGAGGGTATCTATAGGTTGGACGCAAACTCTGTGCATTTCACACGAGGAATTTGTGCATCCTCAGAATTTGGTGTTTGTAGGGTTCCTCTACCCAGTTCCCCACTGGTCTGTACTCTGTACACAAATATTAATTCTGATTTCCACTGTGGCAGGGTTATCAGGAGAAGCTGCCCCTCCCCATGCATGTATAATTGAAGTCTTCTTCCAAAGACAAAATCTCCTGGAATAAGGCTCCCTCTCCCCGGGGAGTGCTGCCGACAGTGAATGTAGGTGTCCCTTTTGGAACCTGCATGCAGCCACAGCGAGCAATGATGCCACACAAAGCCACAGGCTGTGCTGTGGCTCAGCACCACTGCAGGCTTTTAGCAGCAGTGTCTCCAGTCCTGAGTCTCTGGTAGCCACCGCTGAGCTCACAGTGAGGTGGAAGAATCAAGAATCCCCTGGCCCAGAGGGGGAGAGAGCCAGTGACCCAGGCATGGCAGTGAGCAGAGCAACAGGCCAGTAGTCTCAAATGTGGAGGGCTCCTCAAAGGCCAGAGGATATCTGACAGGATGAAACATCTACGCAGTGGTGGACACAGAGGTGTGGCTTGGGCAGGGTGATTTTACCTTGTCAGGGTGATCATAGGGAGGAATGCCACCGCACCATCTCCTTGGTGTCAATGTGTCATTGCTCCAGAATGTGGCTATAGAGACATTTGGCATGGGTGCCATGGAGAAGACAGAGAGATGGGAGCAAAATTCACTGCTGAAGAAGATGACATCTGTTGGCCACAGAATGCAATCACATTGGGCCAAGCGTGGTGCATACCCCTATAATCCCAGCACTCGGGAGGCTGAAGCAGGAGGATCACAGTGAGTTTGAGGCCAGCTTGGGCTACATAGCAAGTTCAAAGCCAGCCTAAATTACATAGTAAGGCCTTGTCTCAAAAAAAAAAGTCATTGGGAGGTATATGGACTATATTTGAAAAAGCTACAAGTACAAAAAAAAATGGGGGGGAGCTTGAGCTAGATGTTATCCAGAGATAGCATTTATTTAGTACTAATATAAGGCAGCTGTAAGCCAATTCACAAAACTTGCATCTTCATTTCACAAATACGAAAAGACACTTAGGAAAGTTCTGTAAGTATCAAGGATAAGCAAGACCAGGAAGAAGTTAGGCTTCACCCAGACATATCTGATTGTGATGCCTGGTACCTTAACACTGTTTTAGTAGAACCTGGCCCCCACCGGGTGAAGCAGCCTGCAAAAGGCACAGGAGGGGGCAGGGGCAGAAGGGACCAAAGGCTGGGCTGGGCAAAGGTTAAAGGTAGAAGAGGGGGAAGAGACACCTGCAAGGCTGACCAGGCTTCCTCAGCAGGTAGGCATTGCTTCCCCACTAGGATGACTTTCTTTTCTTTCCCCTGTTCTCATCTACATCTTCAAAGTGTCTCTGATGAACATACAGACCTGTATCACACGTAGCAATCAGTAGTGCATTAAAATAATATGGGCCAGATTTGGAGAGCACTGTATTCAGCAGAGGAACCATAGACCTTAACGTTCTGCTAATTGATTGCTGTCTATTATGGAAAGGAAGCTGAGTTGGGAAAATCCTACTCACCTCGCTCAAGGACACAGCAACAGTACGGCCAAGTGGGTGGGACACCAGGCCTGTGTCTGCATGGTGCTCCCTCCTCAGCACAGTGCCAAATTCTTTCAAGAGGAGTGCCAGGATGAAAGTGAAAGTCTCAGGAAGAGTGGCAGAGGAGAGCGCAAAAAAGGAATTGGAAAAAGCTACCAGGCACAGATTTGATCCCAACCAGGGCCTTCAAAGATAGGTGCAGAAAAGAAAATATTTTAGATAGTCCTGCAGCAAAGCATGGTAGGCCCTACAGCCTCACCGCTAGGCTTCACCCAGACATATCTGATTGTGACACCTGGTATCTTAACCCTGTTTCAGTAGAACCCGGCCCCCATCAGGTGAAGCAGCCTGCAAAAGGCTAGTGTGTGAAAGGGCTTAAGAGTTGAAAGACGTGAATTCTGGAAGAGGGATGCAATGGTGCAGCCACTGACCATCCCTACCAGCTGTGACCCGGATGTTGAACTCCAGATGCTGGTCAACAGGAAACACTTGCTCCCCACTGCCTACCTCCCTGTCTATAGGATCACAGATCAGAACACTCCCACTCAGTAGCTCTAAACCTTTACATTCGCTACTATATATCCAGTTGCTAAGTTTTTTGGGAAAGTAAAATACTTTCAACATTAAAGGCTTACAACAGGTAACCACTGCGGCCATGAAAGGGAAGCTCTTCCTTGGCAGGAAGTGGCCTGGGTACAGAACGTCTCTGTAGTTGTGCTGCTACCTGTATTCCTGGCTCCATAAAGTGCACCAGAACACAAGTAAGAAAGATTTCCTAGAGAAATGACCTTGGGTGTCTATCTCAACCCCTTGAAAAATTCACATGCATTGATCCTGTCCGTAATGGTAAAATACCATGTCTCCAAGTGGCCAAGTCTGTGAACAGGGTCCGAGAAGCCAAAGCTGCAAAATACCTATGAGGGATGAAAAAAGGAAGCCAAGGGCAAGGGCGAGGGATGCACTTAGATGCAGCGCCTTCCCTAGCTGCCTTCTCAAGAGCATTTCACATGTCATACAAGCTGAGCATCCCCAATCCAAATGTCCAAAATATTCCATGTCATGAAATTTTATTTCATGCACATAATTATTAAAAATATGAAATATATGCCTATGTATGTATACAAAGTATCTAGGAAACAAATACATTTTAGAGCTGGACTTCAGTCTTATTATGTACGTGAAAATATTTCAAAATCCAAAAGTGTCTAAATCTAAAACACCCAAGCACTTCAAATGAGAGCTAGTCCATGTGCACACATTCCTCCTCAATGCCACCTGTCATCTGGACCTCAGGCCACCAGGTCATCCTGTCCCAAACGGTTCCACTCTCACTTCCCAGACAGAATAACGAGGTAAGGGATGCATTACTCAGTCCCCTTTGTCTGAGCGTATCAACTTTCACAGCTTTTATCTGAACTAAGAAGCCACTAGTCCCCAGTGCTCCTACCCAGTAAGCCCACGTGCATTGAGAAACGGGGCCACAGTAGAAATGGGTTCACAAGGAAGAGGCTGCTGTCTCCCAGTCCAAATTGTGGGTCTGAGGCTTGAATTTTGAAGTTCTTCATGTGGCAAAATTCCATAACAAAGTTGGAATATACAGCCAAAAAGAGCTTAAGAAATTCCTGCTATCACTAATATGAAATTTGTTTCATTACTAAAGACAAGATAAGCCTGGTATAAATTATTAACATCCTACAAGACCTGTTGAAGCAAGGATGATGCTTTCCCAATGAAATAACAAGCATGAATACACTAAGAGAAACCGGAGCAAGGAATATTTGAATTCAGAAAAGTCATAGGGCAGAGTATATGGCTACTGTGAGTGGATTTCCCAACAGTTACAGGGAGAGAAATCTGGCATAATCGGTATTGTCATTTCCCTCACCTGTCACATTAATTCCTCAGATTTCCACCTTCCTCAATCTTTAGAAGAGGAAGCCTTGTGTTCTTGCTCCTTGAATTATGTAATTTGTAGCTTGAAATCAACCTCTTGCTTTTTTTTATCCTCCTATTGATTTTTGTGTCTAGGCAGATTTTTCAGGCATGCTTTAACTGGATTCTGATTCATGGGCCGAGAGCCACAGAGCAGGATGATTTAGGGCGGAAGGCCTCAAGCAGGAAGCAGCGGGGACTTCTTGGGTGTGTTCCACCTTCTTGGCAATAACTTCTGTCCACCGCAAAAGAGCGTGAACATTTGGATGGCCTGAGGAACAAGCGAAGTTTTAAATGAAGGAAGTTACCTCTTCCAACGTACCCCCAACACAACTTCAGGTGTCTGCCTAATAGATAAAAGCAAATTACTCCACAGGGAAAGTAGCTCATTGTGCACCTTAGAAAGAAAGTCACCTTTGCAATCTCACAGAAGCCCAAAGTAAATTTGGAGAGGAAAAGCCTCTTTCCCACTGGGGGATGGATGTCTACATGAGTCAAGCATCCTGGGACACCCTCCCTGCAAGCCTGTGCACTGCCCTCCATTCCAAGGACACTTTGTGTTCATGTACTCTGGGCTTGTGAAGCACCTACTATGCACCAGGTCCTAGAAACCCTCATAGGCTTGCAACGGAGAATGTTTTGAACTACATGAGTGAGAGAAGCCTGGCACTCTGGCCCGGCCTGTGGGGACAGCAGTTTATTTATTTATTTATCTATTATGTTTAGCACAGGGTCTACAGAGTCTCACTACACAGATTGGACTTGTAGTGATCCTCCTGTTTTCAGCTTCCCAAGTGCTGGGATTACAGGAGCACACCACCATGCCCAGTCTCAATTGTCGTCTCAGTGCACCTGAGGGCAGAGTGAGCATGGCACACCGAACATTGAACACCAGTCTCTGTGTTTGCGTAAGCAGGTGATTTAATCCACTGAGCTATCTGGCTGGCCCTGGAACAGCAGCTTAGAGCCCAGCAGGTCACAGCAAGGAACCCCATTGGAGGCCATGGCTGTGATCTTGAGGACAGTGGGAGGGCCATACGGGAGAGAAGAAATGGGATCCAGGGACATCTAGCAGGCCAACACTACAGAACTGCAGATTGTTTGGCCACATGAGGTCCATGCAAGGGGGACTTCTGTATGTTTCCCAAGGTTTTTCATAGTGGATGAGGAGTAGCCAGGTAAGAAGTCTCCGCTGGGCACCGTGGGAGTGCACCTCTCATCCCTGTACTTGGGAGACTGAGACAGGAGGACAACAAGTTTGAGTCTCACCTGGCCACATAACAATCTGCCTCACAGCAAAAGAAAACAAAGCAAAAAGTGCCAGGGATATACCTCAGTGGCGCAGCACCTGGTGCTGAAGAAACAAAATAAAACAAGCCAGAAGTGCTGGGGATAATAGTAGCTCAGTGCAGTGGCCCTGGGTACACTCCCTAGCACCAGAAGGAAGAGAAGGAAGATGAGATGGAGGGATAGAAACAAGGAGGAATGGAGGGAGGGAGGGAGGAAGAGTTGAAGGATTGTAGTGAGCAGATAAGTCATACAAAGCCCAAGTGATGAAAGCACGAGCAGCATTAATGCTGTGGGAGGAAAAAGAGAGAGAGCACCTCCCCCTAGAGAAACCAGAAACCTTCCTGAGAGCAGTGACATAAGAATCTGAAAACTCAGGAGTATTTCAAGAGATGGAGGGCAAAGCATTCTGGGTAAAAAGCTGACCTAACAATGAATGGTCCAATGTGACCAAAACAGAGAGTGTGGAGCAGTTGGAAGGAAATGGTGGGGGGTGCTAGAAAGATGGTCCACCTGAGGTACAGGCCCTAGAACCCCAAGGAAAAGTGTGTGAGTGGTCTTCTGGGGAGAGAGAGAGAAGGACAAGGCCTTTGAGCACAAGGCTGACAAAAGCAAAGCAGGGCTCCCCATTTTTTTCTGACTTAGCTTTGGAGACTTGAAAATGAATGAAAGTGAAATTAATTAAGATCCCTTTATATCCCTCAGGTTGGCCTCTCCCCAAGAAAGGCAGATGGAGAGGTGGGTGGGGGAATGCTTGGCCTTTTGTACTCTGCAGTGATCAGCCTGTCCACTGAGCTTCCAAGGCAGGTCTTGGATCCGCTGATGGACACCACAGAGTGCCCAGCAGCAGAGGAAATGGCCAAGCCAGAGGGAAGCGGAAGCTTTCTGGAGAAGCTGGGGAAAAGCCAATCTTCTGGAGCCTCTTGCAAAGGCGGCTCATAGATGGGGAGAGGACTTGGACCTGAAGCACATGTCGCCTGGTTCCTGGTAGGTCTGATTCCCTCCCAGGAAGGAGCTGGCTGCAGAGAAGAGCCCAAGCACAGCATCTTCCTGTCCATATAGAAAGCTCATGGCACTGAATCAAATCCAGCCAGTTGGTACAAATGCGGGCAAGTGAGACAGGAGAATACACAGGAAAGAAATGAAGTCCAGACAATGAGAAAAGCCCCGGGGTCCCCACAGGGTGGAGAACCGTGAGAGCTACTATGGGCACAAACTCTGGAGCCAGGGTGCTCTCACACAGGCTGCCCTTGCCACCCAAAGACTGCCATCCTAGAGGGCACAGGTTAGATCAATTTACTCACCTACAGGACCATCTCTGTTCCTCCGTTTGGAAATCTGTGGAAGAGGACCATGAGGGCTTAGTCTCTGGGCCCTGTTCTATGCTAGCCTGGCTGGCAGACAGACTGACTCACAGAGTAAGCAGGCGAGGGCCCGAGCTATGCTACAGACTGATGCCTGGCAGCAGCGAGTAGCTTTGCTGAATGGCATCCATAGAAATTATTCTGCACTAGCCTATGTTTGTGCATATGCATGAACGCATATAGTATGCATGTGTGTATAAACATGCTTGTGTGTGGGTAGGCCTATAAAAACAATTTTCTTCTGTTTCTTCTTTACTGATTGTTAGTTATAGAAAAGACCTTTTGGGATTTGACAAAATTACTGAGTCACACCATTTTGTGCTCTTTTTTTCTTTTTATCTGAACCCTAACTGCTGTTTTGGAGTGGTTTGTTCACTGGGCCATAAAACAATATATGTCGAAAACCTGCAGGGAGACACTGAGCTTCTGCACCACCCCACTGCTTCCCTGGCTTGTACTTTGGCAACTGCGGCCCAGATTCCCTTATAAACACCTACATGCTTCGATTTGCTTGCTAGAATTATAAATCAGAGATCAGAGTAATACGCAGTCCCCATTGAGGGTTTAGGCAGATCGCAAAGTGTGAAGCCAAGCAGGCTTTCTCTCTCTCTCTTTCTCTCTCTCTCTCTCTCTCTCTCTCTCTCTCTCTCTCTCTTTCTCTCTGTCATCTTCACCAGATGGCTTGCAAGGGATTATCAGAGTTTTTGTTTTGTTTTGTTTTCAGGCAGAGTCTCACTATGTAGTAGAGGCTGGCTTTGAACTCATAGCAATCCTCCTGCCTCAGCCTCCAGAAGACTGGGATCATGGGTTTGTGCCACCACTCCCAGTGAGAGTTTCCTTGTAAATTCTCATCTGCTTTATTATTTTCACACAAAATAATACATACTAATTTTAAAAAATTCCATATCACACCTAAATTAGAAGTAGAATCGTTAGCTGCGCTGTGGATAGTCCAAACACACAAGGGGAGCAGAGGGACACACCACAAATGTTATAGACAAATTTGGTTACCATGGAGGAATCTAGGCATTAAGAGATGTGGCCACTGCTCCCTTTATTCCAATCCTTCTCCTGCCTTAAAATATGATAAAAGCTATAAAGAATTAGTCAGTGTTTATTATATGAGGATGAGGAAAGAAAGCAGAATGAAAATTATAATCTTTGCCTTTTAAATTCTACCATATATTAGGTCTACCAATGTATTATAGGGTTTAGTACACAAATTCACCACATAGGGGATGTTAAGCCCACTTCATAATATATTTTGGGAAAGAAGTTATAGGGGAAGACAGTGCCATAATTGCCTGGGTGTGTTTTAAAATAATAGAGAAGGGGCTGGGGATGTAGTTCAGTGGCATAAGCACCTACCTGCCTGACAAGCCGAAGGTCCCAAGTTTGATCCCTGCTACCAAATACACAAGCAAACAAAATAATAGAAAAGATCATGGAGATAATTCTGGAGTGGGTAGAGTTGTTTGGCCAGTAGAGCACCATTGTAGGTACCAAGCTCACCCACAGATCTTTGGAAGACATTTATCCAAATCACAAAAAAATATACAATGCCTGAATCGTAACACCGGGCCTAATAAGAAATTAACTACCCAAAACTCAGAGATTAATATCAAAAGCAACACCATCCGTCAGGCTGCATGTTGATCATATGAATCTCATGCATGTCCTTGGAACCATTCCATTTTATAAGTGCAATAGGCTAAAATAATTACTGAACATGGATGTGTAAATGAGTAGTCGTTAATGTGACACTATGCTCCTCGTGAGCTACTGTCATCTAGTTAACCAAGTGATGCATCATGCTGCATTTGGCTGCTGGCCTGAGAGGATGGTGGTGGTGATGTTAGGCCTGTTTCCTTAAGTAATGAGAAATGTATACACAGAGCTAGGCACGTGGAGCACGGCTGAGATCCCAGCACACTGGGAGGCTGAGGCAGGAGGACGACCAAATTTGAGCTGAGTCTGACTAACTCCATAACTTAGGAAAACCTGTTTCAAAATTAAATAAGTTGGGGATGTAGTTCAGTGTTATAGCCATAGGTTCAATCTCCAGTATGAAGGAAGGAAGGAGGGAGGGAAGAGGGAGAGAAAGAGAGGGAGGAAGGGAGGGAGGGAAGAGTGAAAGAAGAAAAGAAAGAAGGGAGGAAGGAAAGAAGAAAGGAAAGAAGAAGAGAAGAGGCGGGAGGGAGGAAGAAACAGGAAATGGGTTTGCCTCTGACCCACCAGAACAGACTCATTCCTGCAGCAGGGCCCTATCAGCTAAGTCCAGGAGTCCTATTCTTCACAAACTTTGACTCTCCAGCCTTCTGGCATATCTGTAAGCTCCTGACATCCTTCCACTAAGTCTGTCCATAAGTCAGCTGACTTGACTTCTCTTGTTCATCTTGTAGTGGCCCCAAAAGAAAACGACGTTAAAAAACATCAGGCTGTAAATAAACATGCCAGTCATATCTGGGATGTCCCATGGTCACCAAGCAGTGGAGTAGTTGAGTCCTAGACATGTTCTTTCAAAGAGGAGCCATTTAATGAGCACCCACTATGTTCAGTATCCTAAGACAACAATTTTCAGAGCATGAGAGAATGCAAACTCCCCCTGCCCCTTCCACCTGCCCTGTTCTTAAGACTCCCTTCACTTTACGGGGCCCACAGGAGCCATTGGACCAGTTAGGTCACAGCCAGTTTTCTCACGATGTAGCGGGAAACAACTCCCTAAAACTTGCGAAGGATGGCAGCTTACTGCTTGAATTATTGTTGCCTTCTTGTCCCAAGATTTAGAACATGTTCTCTTGGGGACTGAGCTGAGAAAACACCAACTACCTAAGGGGCCAGGGTGGGCAACAGAATTGATTTCTAGGGGCAAAAAAATACAGTGCACATTGAGCACTGTGTCCAACTTGGCTAAATGAAGCACAGTGACAGGGACAGGTATTTCACATTTTTAATGACTGCCATAATATCAGCCACCGCTGCTGCAGCTGCAGCCCACTATGCCCCAGCAGTTATTTTAGGTCCTTTTTGTTATTTCAGCTAATGCTCTCTGGTGAAGAAGCAACTCAGAGTGGCTAGTGATGCACCGGGACCTTCCAGCCACCAAGGAGGAAAAGCAGAGATGTAAATCCAGTTTGCTTGGTTTTTTTGTTTGTTTGTTTGTTTGTTTTTTCAGAACCAGGGATTGAACTCAGGCCCTTGTGCTTACCAGGCAAGTGCTTTTCTACTGGGCTATCTCCCAGGTCTTACTAATTCTAAACCCTAAGGGTCTCCCTGACTGTCTTTGCCAATCTCTCCAATTGCGACTGCTGAGATGTGCAATGCCTTGAAGGGGTTTACACCAACCCTTCTTTTGTAAGTGAAAATGCAGCCAATCAGACCCCTAACCTATTTGCCTTCCCACTTTTCCTCCCTACAAAAGCAAAACAGAACCAAACTCTGCCACTCCTTTGTACTGCAGATTAGGTCGATTTCCTTACTTTCATGTGATTCCTTAGAGCAACAGACCCCACGTGAGACATCAATTAGCTCCTGATCCTCTTTAGTCCTCCCCCTGGTGCATGTCTTGCCCTCCTGTCCTCATTGTGAACCATTTTCGAGTCCCTCCTGCCTTTTTCCTAAGCAGCTGCAGGCCCAGGTTGTCCCCGCTCAGCTTGTCTTCTAGTTTGGAGTCACACTCGGGAGCAGCCTGGACAGCAGGGAAGCCGGAGAGACGCTGACCGTGGCTGGTTTCAAGGGCAAGGGAACAGCTGGTACTCAGGCAGCTTCTGCCAGCATGAAGTGGGCAGAGCAGGCCCCAGGGAGAAAGCAAGAGCGGAATGTCCAGCAGCCAGCAAGAGCCAGAGCCTGATGAGGCTTAACTGTTCCCGCAGCACTGCTGCTCCAATAAACAGGTGTTCCCACAGCTGATTGGGCAGCCCAGCCCCTAGCAGGGATGTGGGGAGGGGTAGACTGTGCAGAGAACTGCAGACACATGCAGACTGGGAGGCCACAGCGTCTTACAGTGCAGTGGGGCATTGCCACCAGCCAGCCAGAGATCTTTATTCCTGAGGGGCAGGAACACTTGACCTTCAGCCACTCAGATGTCAGTGGCAGAATGACTTGGAGCAGTGCTATGCAGAGGGTGGTCCTCGTATGGATAGCATCACCCGAGAGTGGGTCAAAGGCAAAGTTTCAGGCTTTATCTCAGAACCACTGAATCAGCACCTGCACATTAATGAGATTCACAGGTGATTTCTTTGCACATCGAAGTCTGAGATGCATGCATTTCGGGCAAGAGTTCTCCCTCAGAGAATGATTCCCAGACAACCATCAGTAGCAGCAGCAGATTACAATGCAAATTCTCAGGCCCTGTTCCCCGATCTCCAGACACAAGACTCAGCATGCAGTTTTAACAAGATTTTCTGGGTGGTCCTGGAGCACATAAAAGTTTGAGAAGCACTGACCTGGGGTAGAGCTTATTCATTTTGGGGAGAAGTAATCTGGAAGGATCCGAAGAGAAACATCCTGATTACAGCTTGGAAGCACTGAGAAGCTCAAATCTAGCCAGCATCATCTCCTGTTGTCGCAGCCATGCAAACACACTTACCCACTGAGATGAGATTTACAATTCAGACCTCCCTCCTGTACTAGACCAGAGATTCCCAAGCTTCAGCTCTGAGCTAGGCAGAGGTCCCTGCCACTAGTGATGGCCATTTGAAAAGAGTGCACCATACTCCCTAGGAGCTCACGTAAGTGAGATGAGTAACCCAGCCACTAGCTGGAGTCTCTCCACCCTTAGGAAACGCACATAGCACCAAGTAGGAAAAGCAGAGCTGCAAATCCAGCTCTTGCTAATTCTAACATCAAAAGTCACAATTGGGGG
>NDGM011228548.1:2207-14121 GCA_002564305.1 Octomys mimax | reverse complement strand
ATAAGCGCTTCCCTGGCAAGCGCAAGGGCCTGAGTTCAATCCCTGGTTCCACACACAAAAAAAGCTAAATTAAAAACTGGTATGTTTAATTCCAAAAAATATAAAAAAGTAGTGCCTCATGTATTATTAAAAAGTTTAAAAATAATAAGGAAAATAAGAAATAGTTTTAGTTAATGTGCAAACATAATGCACAGCAAAAAGGGTGAATAAAAAGTTGGACAATTTTCTTAATAATTCAAGAAATGGAGATTAAAACAATGAGAGAGGCCTTTTGTTTCTTTAGAGAGGCCTTTAGTAATTGTGTAAGTTGCAATCTAGTTATAGCAGTCTGTTCTAGAAAATAAGCTGATATTCTAAAAATTACCATGCTAGTGCTTTTTAAAAAGGGAACATTTAGAACTCTTAGGGAATCCAAGACTAACTGAATATAATGAGAAAGCATGGTGTAAACATTGAACACAGACTTTAAACAATTGTAATTTAGCTCTTCTGTCTGTTCCTGAACGCTTTGTGCTCTGAATTGGTAGGTAGGGCAAGGAACGGTGGATGTCTACACTGTTGGCCAGCATTGTGAGTGCCTGAAAAGGATGCTAATGACTAAGCAGGATGGGGAGGGCACTTGTGTGTCATGCTAGGACCAAAGTAAAATGAGTACTTCTGCCCAAGGAAGAGCCTGGAATTTTCTGTACAGAGCTGATGCAAACTCAAAATGACACCCATGCACTCGGTGGCAGTGGTCCTGTACAAAATGTCAGAGCCCAAGTGGAAAGAAAAGAAAATTCACAGTGGGATGGACAGCTCTGGGTTGCCAGAGTCCAAGAAGAGGAAGAGCAGTGTTCACACCGAGGAAAACACTGCAAAGGTCACAAAGCCAGCAGTGCTGGCAGGAAATGAAGACGGAACATTTCTAAAATGTACAAAACATTGTGTATGTGTGAAGGATAGAAAGAACCGAAAAATGAAGTATTGATAAATTTGGAAGTGAAGAAAAGTAGCATAAACTGTGTGGTACTGTATTATAATTAAAGCATTGCTAAATCTTAGTTTTTAATGTAAGCAAACAGATAAAGACACGTTTTCAAAATATGCATATAAATTTTCTGACTCCATAAATATTCTGAGGGGTGGGGAGAAAAGAGGGGAGAAGAAAGTCATGCAAATACCAAGTAGTAGTACTAAGAAATGAGAGGAAAAAATTAGAAATTTACATTTAAAATAATAAAAGATCTTAAAATACATTTGGAATGCATTGCAAATGTTTATAGTATTAAGATTTCTGTGCTAAAATTTAGGAAAAATTTTATAGCAAAAGAAAAATATTATGCATATATATTCATTTACAAACATGTAAAGATGTTAAACAATGGAAAGTTTCCTGTGTAAATGTTCAAAACTCTCCTATAAGTTTAAAACAATAATAAATATGTATTGTAAATAAAACCCAGGATTGGCATAGCCAAAGGAGGTGTAGAGATAACTTCTGATGGCTCCAGCTACAGTCTTCTGCTCACTCCATGGTAGGGATGATAGCTGAAAGCACCAAGGACAGAAAAATCATGTCGCCCCATCCATAAGCATGATGGCTACAGGGTCTGGGGCCCAACTCTGGGCAACCACTTCCACAGTAGCGGCAAGTGCCAGTGCAAGTGTGAGGTGCACACTGCTGTCCACTTCACATACTGTCCATGCTCTTCTGTGAAAAAGGTTGTGAATACAGCAAAGGGGAGCATTGATTCCTGCCACCACCTCAGCCATGAAGCAGCTGTATGATTAGAAGACAAAGTGCTTCTTCAAGGCTAACCACTGCTGGCAGAGAGACTCCTATGAGTCACAGAGCCAGGATCAACAGTACCTGAAGGTACTCATACCTCAGTGAGCACTCCTCTAATTGCAGAAGCAACTGTACATTCTACTGTCTACACCACATTCAGCTGAAGTGCTACAGCATCCCTGATTTCGAATGCCTCTAAGAGACTGTGTGTCTTTCTGTATAGGGTACACAGTGGCCAAACTCATTATTTACCATAGCCAATATATCGAAAGGAAGGTTATACCATGGTATCCTGATGGAAGTAGTGCCAACCTTGTATAAAAATGTAACAACCAATGACATATCTTCTGAAGAAAATTGCTTACTCAGAAGGCCATTCCATAAAAGCAACAGAGATATATGATCTACCCAATGTGAAAATCTCAATATAGGAGCAAAAACAATGAGGAAATGAGGTAATGTTTCATTTTCACATGATCAGAACCCCTGGCAACTAATTCCAAAGAAGCTGAAGCAGACAACATGATGGGTAGAAGAACAATACACTTAAATGAAATGAGCAAGATGATGCAAGCTATGTGTGAGAAATTCAGCAAAGATTTTGAAAAAGGCCCAAAAATATCATGGAAATTAAGACATCCATAACCTAAGTAAAAATTCATTGAAAGATTCAACATACTAGACTCATAAGAAAAAATATTTGAATTATAAAATAAATTTTTGAAGTATGCCACTAACATAAAAAAGAAGAAATAAAACAATGAGGGGTAATGCAGGGAGGGAAGAAAGGAAGAAGTTAGGGACAGAAGTAGAGGAAGAAGGGAAGCCAAAAGTGAAGAGGAAATTATAGATATGAATGGATACAGTATTCAAGATTTTCAGACATCACTAAATGGAAAACATCCTTATCAATGAAATATTTAAAAGCAAAGAGAAAAGTGTTAAGGAAACAAAATACTATCCTGTGAAATAGAAGCAGAAATTTTCCATAATCACAGAATAATGGACATCCAGGTACCACATTTTTCTGGAACCCCAAATCGCCAGAATTAGAAAAGATTTCAGAGATGGTACACTAGACATAAAATGATCAAAAGTACAAAAAAGGGAAAGAACTTCATAATGTGAAACAAATTTGCAAAGTAAGCTGTAAGGAGCATACCAATAGACTAATAGATTTCTTAAATGAAGACCTGTACATCAAGGAGGAATGAAATGATGAGTACTTCTTCTTCCTTCTTTTTTTTTTTTTTTTCTTTTTTTTTTCCGAAACCAGGGATTGAACTCAGGCCCTTGCGCTTGCCAAGGAAAGGCTTATTCTACTGAGCCATCTCCCTGGCCCCCAATGATGTGTACTTCTTGTCATGATTATTGTTGGTTATCCTGTAGGAACAAAGGAGAAATATAGAAGTTTCACAATAAGCAGATACTTAGAGAATATATGTCCAACAGACTAGTCTCACAAAACATGCTTAACAAAGTCCTATATCCAGAAAGAAAGAATGATAACTACCACTATATTACCATGTGAAAGCACAAATCACACTAAAAGATTACGTGAAAGAGAAAATGGAGAGTCAAGATATCAATACAGCTAACCAGTAAATCACAGAGATGGAAAAGAGGAAGAAAAAAGCAAAACAATATTCAAAATAAGAAAAATAATATAATGGAAGGAGTAAGTCCTTGCAACAATTACTTTCACTGCAAACTGACCAAGTTTTGCATTGAAAGATACCGAGTTGTTGAATATATTGAATAGAAAAAGCAACTAGAACAATATTCTGCTTACAAGAACCTCACTTCACAAGTTATGACACATAAGGGACTGAAAGTAAAATGTGAAAAATTATATTTTAAACAAATGGAGACCTAAAATGAGTACAAGTAACTATACTTATATCTGAAAAAATAGACTTTAAGGGAAAAATTATAAGAAGAAACAGATGCTATATAATGATCAAGGGATAAGTTTATTAAATTCACAAAACATTCTATGCAACAGCTGCAGAATAAACATATTTTTCAAATCACATGGAAGTTTCTTTAGAATGCACCATATACAAGACCTCAAAAACTTACAAAATTTAGAAGAAATAAAATCATGTTCAGTACCTTTTGTTGTCAAAACGGAATAAAACTAGAAGTCACCAGCAAAAAACCCTGTGAATTATGTAAATACACTGAGCTAGAACAACTTACATAGAACATACGATGGGTCACTGAGAAGCTGGATGAAAAATTTAAAAATTTCTTGGAAGGAGTGAAAGCAAGACCTGTAGATGTAACCACACATTATTAAGAGTGAAGGTCATAGTTATGAAATGCCTCCTTCAAGCCATGACAAATGACCACACTGACTACAAATAATGCATCTCAGAACAAACCAATGCAAAATCAGCAAAAGAAAAAAATAATATCAGTGAAGAAATAAATGAAATATACTTAACACATCCAGACCAGGCACTTAGTTTTTTTAACAAAGGGAGGGAAGGCTGAGGATGTGGAGTACTGAGTTTAATAGTTCAATCGCTGGGGCCAGGGAAACAAAGCAATCCAAAAGATGATTGAAACAAGGAACTGGCTATTTAAAAAGATAAACTAGTTGATAAATCATTAGTTATATTAGGCAAGGGAAAAAAGAGAAAAGTCACCATTTACAAAATAGAGGTGAACGTTGGCCAAATAGCTTAGCAGACTAAAGCACCTGGTTAGATAGGAGCAGGGATCTGGGTTTGATCCCTAACATGCCTGCTAGCCCTGCCTGCTGGGGCACCCTGAGACTGTGACAGAGACTGGGCACAGTGGTGCACTCCTACAATCCCAGTGCTTGGAAGGCTGAAAACAGAGGATCACTACAAGTCTGATCTGTGTAGAGACCTCTAGTCCCTTTATATTAAAATACATTTAAAAATAGAGGTTAAAAAGAAGCAATGACAGCTAAAAGTATGGAAATTCATAAGATCATTAGGGACTATTTTGAAAAACTTGATGTTAACAAGTTGGAAAATCTAGAAGAAATGCACAATTTCCTAAACATATATCCTCAGAAATTTAACCCAAGGTCATAAAGAACCTGAGTAAATCAGTGCCAAGTAATGAAAATAAGTAAGTGATAAAAATGTTACCAATCTAGAAAAACTCTAGGCCAGATGGCTCCACTGCTAAATTTTAACAAACTTTTAAATAAGTAACACCATACTTGCACAGTATTCCACAGAATTGTGAAGAAAAGGACCCTTCCAACTCATTGGACGAGAACAGACTGACACAAAACAAACACATGCACACACAATCAGAAATAAAAAGAAAATAAAGACAATAACCAACTTCACCAGTGAATACAGATGTAACATTTCTCAACAATGTAATACCAACTCAAATTTAAGAGCATACCAAGAAGACCAGGGTCGGAGACATAGCTCAGCAGCGTAGACACCTGCCTGGTAAGTGCGAGGTCCTGAGTTTGAGCCCTGGTACAAAAGAAAACAAACAAACAAACAAAAAGAACAACAACAACAAAAAAAACCAAAAACATACACCATGATCAAGCAGGTTTTCTCATAAATTAATAAATATAAGATATTAAATTGATGAAATATAAACATCATATAGTCATCTCACAGGTGTAGAAGAAATTTTGATAAAATTAGCTATCCTTTCATCCTTCCATAATAAGCATCCTAAAATAGTTCAATACTAAAGGGTCAAATCTTAACATAATAAATCCAATACATTACAAAGTCACAGTCAACTATCATACTGATTGGGGGAAATTGGACAGCATTTCCTTCAAGATCAGGAACAATACAAACATACATTCTCAAAACTTTTATTTAGTATGGTACTAGAAATTCTAGCTAGAGAAATTATACAATATAAAGAAAAGACTTAACAAATAGGAAAACAAGTTATTTATCCCTATTTTCATATAATACTCATCTATACATATAAAAACCTAGACTGTGCCAATAGAATCTTAAAACAGATATATGAATGCAATTGTTCAAAATCAAAATACAAAATGTAATAGTTTATACACATATTAATAAAATTTGGAAAAATTCAAGAAGAATCATGAAAGTACTACTCACAATACACATATTCCCAGAAATAAATGAACTTAAGGAAGTGAAAAATCCACATAATTAAAATTGAGAAATATTTACAGAAGGAATTAAATTGATAAAATGTTCATACAACCATAGTAATCTAGAGATTACCATCCTTGTCAAATTACTGATGATACTCTTTAGGGAACTAGAAAAATATTTAAAAGTTCATATAGAATAACAAAAGAATCCAAATAGCTAAAGTAATAAAAAAAAACTAATGAAGGCATCACAATACCTGATTTTCAGATACAACACAGGACCTTATTAACCAACACAGTATGGTTTTGGCCTAAAAACACTCACAGATGAATACAACAAAACAAATATTCAAGAAACAAATACATATATCTACTCCAACTGATTCTCCACAGAATATCCCAACATATATAATAGAAAAATGATGGCCTCTTCAACAAATGGTACTGGAAAAACTGGAAATCCATATGTAGAAAATTCTAGTGATTCTATTCTCTTTCACAAAAATGAATTTAGACTGGATCAAATATCTTAACATAAGACCCACAACTATGAAAGTGTAAGAAAAATATACAGAAGAAATAGTTCAAGAAATTGATTCACTCAAGACTATCCTAGATAGTTCCCCAAAAGCTTAAAAAAATTCATACATGCAATTGTATTGTATGGGATGGTGGACCTTAGCCTCTTTAAAAAATGTTGCTGGAAAAACCAGGCTTTCCACATGCTAAAGGGTAGAACTAGACAGATTGCTATCACCATGCACAAAGCCACAGTCCAAGTGGAACAAAGATTTAAATATTAAAACAGAAACACTAAATCTTCTGGAGGAAAATGTAACTAGAAATCCTAAAAAAATAGGAGTGGGTAAAGAGTTCATGAACAAAAACAAAACTGCATGGGAAATACTTCAAAGAATCAACAACTGAGATCTCATATTATTTTTAAATTTCTGCACTTCAAAACAAATCTCAAACAGAGTAAAAAGAAAACCCACAAACTGGGAAAAAATTATACCAACTGTTTCTCTGAGGTAGGCCTTCTATCTAGAAGGAATTTTAAAAAATCAGGCCCAGCAAATTGAAAGACCCAGCCCAAAAATGTAATTCTGAGATGAATACACACTTCTCAGAGGAAGAAATGCAAATTGGACGTATATATGATAAAATGTCCAACATCATTTTCATTTGAGAAATGCAAATTGAAACAACATTGAGATTCCATCTCACCCCAGAAACAATGGCTAACATAAAATAGCCAATAACAAAAGCTGGAGGGGCTATGGGAAAAAAGAACTCTTCTCCACTATTGGTGGGAGGGAAGACTGGTATAATCACTATGGAAATCAGTGTGGAGATTCCTTAAAAGCTAGGATTGGAGATCACATTCAAGCCAGCTATTCTGCTCCTAGGTATTTTTTCAGAAGAACTGAAAAACTTATACCACAGTGATATATGTGCACCCATGTATATAGCAGCACAATTTGTTATAGCTAAATCCTGGAAACATCCCAGGTAACCATCAACTGAAGAATGGATAAAAAAGGTGTGGTATTTTTATTCAATGTAGTATTATTCATTTATGAAACAGGATAAATTTAAATTTTGTTGATAAATGGCTGCAAATAGAGAACATCCCCCTGTCTGAGAAATAAATCAGACCCACGTATGCAAACATTGTATTGTCTACTTAGTGTGAGAAACTGAAAGAGAAAAATGAAATCTGAAGGGCACAATAGATACAAGGAAAAGGGAATGAACTTATTCAAAATGAAAGAGTTACTGAATTGAGCAGAAGGACAAGATAGGAAGTGTGGGAAAGAGATTTATCTTGTATGGAAGCAGGAAGGTTTGGACAACTGTACTGTGCATTTCTACTGGTCTATGGAAAGAAGCAGATAATTTGTTCTGTCTCCTTTTTTCAACTGTTTATACTTTTTATCTTCTCTATTTATTATACATTTCTGTATTTTTTCCTTTTTCTTCCAATTTTACATGCATGTATCTGGTAATATAAATAACTGTTTGGAAAACACTGTGTATTACAACAAATACTGTAACACTCATATTACACTGTTAAGCGAATTTCTGTATTACTTGTATTTTTTCTGTCTTAATTCTAGTTTGTATTATCCTTAAAAAAAATCTCATCAGAAACTCTAGTTTTGCATGCAATTCACCTTAGAAATAGGAGAGACTGAGGCAGAATCAACTCAATTTGACCCCTGCCCAGAATATTTTAGTGATGGAGGACACCTGAGGTGAGTCACCCCATCTTACCTTGCCTGATTTGCCCCATCCTTCACTCCTTTCCCTGCCTTGTTAAAACTTCACAATCAGAAAATAGGTAAGGAAAGAAGTAGGACTAATTAAAGGAAGTAGTCAAAACATATGCCTATATGTAGTCTTAAATTCTCATGCCTGGGACTCATGCCTGGTTACACCATAAACAAAAACAAAAACAAAAACAAAAAAATCATAAAATATAAATAAATAAATAAATAATCAAGCCTATACCATAACCTTGTTCTATAAACACTACACTGGTAACCACCCAATTCCACTGCAGTCACCCTGGCAACTGGTGAATGGATATAAGCAAATTGGAACAAAGAACTGGGCCCAACACATCCCCAATGTGTAAAGCTTAAGAGTGTGTATCAGATGCCAGCAAATACTTTAAGATTCTGTTATCTTATAATATAGTCTGTTGTGGAAATAATCCCACTGCTTCAATATCACACCAAGGAACTTCTTGACCACAATCTGAAAAGTTAAGAGACAACCTACAGAATAAAAGAAAGATGAAGTATTTATCTGAGGAAGGTTAACACACAGAATATATAAAAAATTTGAAAATGTTAATAGTGTCAGAAGAAGTAGTTCAATTTTAAAAAGGCAATCTGAGTATACAGTTCTTAACAGAATAGACATGACCAATAAATATATAAAAAATGATCAACGCCAGGAGTTATAAGATGAATTCCCACCAAACCTATAAAGAAATACTGCCTTATTCAAGTTAAAAATTAAAAAAAATTAAATTAAATACTTTGGTGAGGACAACCAGAAAAAAACCTCTCATGTAATGTTAGTGAAAATGTAAGTTAATATAACACTATGGGCGAAGAGTATGGAGGTTCATCTCAAGTTGAAAAAAGAAATCCCATAGGAGCCAGCTACCCCACTTCTGGGTATGGATCAAAGGAAATGAAATCAACATGCCAAGAAGATACTGGATCACTGAATATTAGCTTATAAAAGTCCTCCACTTTTCATTTCATCTATGTTGTACTTATAAATGAATTACTTTGCTGATCAGATATTAGTGAGGACTTGTATGATTTTTTTTTCTATCTTGATGGATTTACCCAAAACTCATGGTGAACATTTATTTTTGTTTCATTTTTTGTGCACTGACAAATTAAATACACTTATACGAGCAAATAGCTTAAGATCACAAATTCTGGGTTACCTTAAAAACTATTCTCAGGTCCTTCCTTCCTCACTTAGCAGTTACAATGGAAGCTTGAAGGGGCAATCTGGTGACCCAAAGGGCTTTAGGACAATCTGCACCATTGGCTCACTGGAAAACTGAAATATGGAAATATGTGGTACATGGTGTCTATCATTTGCCAAACGTACAATACAAAGGAGCCATTAAGTACTATTGTATCTTCATCAGTGAGAGAGGTCTATTACTTGTACTAGACAGTGACCAATTTTCAGAGGTGCAGTAAGAAAAAAAGTATTTCCCACTTATTTTATTATTTGCTGTCAGTCAAAGGGAGATTTTGTCCCTTAGTCATTCAGGAAGACAGGAACTGTGTGTCTTTGACATGTTCTTAAATCTTGAAGTCCTTTACAAGATTCTTTATATCCAGCTGTCACAGAAAGAAAAAAGAGCATATAAAAATTAGTCATTTTTGACACACAAGTGTTACTCTGGAAAATGTTTTCCACCCCGTAGCCTGTTGATGAGAAGTAATTGCGTAGCTCTGTATTTTTGCAAGAAATGGGAACTGTAATTGAGTGCTAGCCTCAGGAGAAGATGAAGAATGAATATCATTGAACATTCATGATCTTTTATAAAATCTTCTGCCATTCTGGTACCCACATATCTATTCTCTCATTTGCATAAAGAATATCTCTTCTCCTTCATAAAATGTACTACTTGTCTATTTTGTCACTCAAGCAGTTCGAAGACCAGGGCTGCAGGAAAACAATGAGGTATCCATGAGTCTTCCACATTGCTTCATATCTTGTTTTAGTTTTGTCCCAGACTCTGAAGGATATTTATATTATCACCACACGGAGAAGCCAGAAATATCATCTCCTTCCAGGTCAAAGGACAGATTCATTTTCTTTCCAAGAATGTCAATATAATGTCTTACTTCTTGGGAAAGGGAGAGAAGATAATGAATAATGTCCTTTAGAGACCCGGAGGATCCTATGATCAGCATCCCTACCTGGAATGTAGCTAATGGATGTGAATTTTACACTTGGGACATTCAGGGCTGCTTCTAGGAAAATGGGGGTCAGTCAGGAACAGATGTAACATGAATCTTATTCTTCCTGGTATGAGAATTGTGAGCAATAAAGCTTTTTGCATTAAATTTCTGCACAGCGCAGGAAACAATCAATGGAGGAAAGAGACCACTGCAGAATGGGAGAAAATCTTGCTTGCAAGTCTTTCTGATGGAAGATTAATATCCAGAACATAGAAAGAACTCAAAAAAGTGAAGCACCCTAAATCAAATAACCCAATCAATAAATGAGTAAATGAACTGAATACATAATTCTCAGAGGAAGTACAAATGATCAATCAATATGCAAAAAGATAAACATCGTTGGAGGTTAGGGAAACGAAAACCAAGCATACACTGAGATTCCACCTTTGCATAGGCACAACATCTGTCTTCAAGAATACAAAAAATATGAGGCTGGGCATATAGTTCAGTGGTCCAATCACCGGCCTGGAAAGTGCATGCACTTGAGTTTGATCCCCAGTATCGCATATCCTGCTGTTCTAGAAGCTCAGGTGTGCCATGCCAACCACCAAAAGTAGGCATGGTGGCACACAACTGTAATCCCAGCACTGGGGGAGACTGAGACAAAAGGATCACTATGAATCAGAATTGCATATGGAGATCCTACCAAAAAAAAAAAAAAAGAATGAATAAATCATTTTTTTAAAAAAACAAAAGAATACAAAACATAGTGTAGGGACTGTCCCCCACCCACCCTTGGTGGGAATGTAAACTACCATAGACAGTACAAAAATTGGTATGGAGATTTCTCAAAAAACTAAAAGTAGAAATTCCATTGTTTTTGCCTTCTTCCTACTGTAACTAGAAACTTTATAGCTATGCAGGGACAGATTGGTTTTCAAATCTTGCTAGGCACTGCTTATGCAGACCTTATCCCACAGCATAAAGTAAAAATGGAGAAGTTGATACAGAACTGAGCAAAAAATTGGAAAGGCAGTACCTAACATCTAAATGGTCCATGAGTATATAGAAAGTTTCTCAAATTTACTAGATTTTAGGCCGGGGAGATGGCTCAGTAGGACAAGCACTTGACTGGCAAACGCAAGGATCTGAGTTTAATCCCCGGTTCCAAAAAAAAAAAAAAAAAAAAAAAATTACCAGATTTCAGGAAAATGTAAATTAAATTCAAAATTGAATAATTGTTATAACGTTCCACTGAAAAAGCTATGAAGAAAGGGACATTGTCGTGACAATTTAGGGAAAGTAAAGCAGTAAAATACTTCAAAAATAATTTCATATTCTGGACTGGGTAGATAGCTCACTTGAATAAGTTCTTGCCTGGTAAGAGTTAGGTCCTGAGTTCAATCCCTGGTACCACAAAAAAAATCATATTCTGAATCATAGTTGGATAAGTATAGCCTAGAACTCAGCAGTTTCACTCTTTTCCTAGTGCCTTTATACAATAATAGACAGTGTCCTGGGTACTCTTTGTTATACTGTTGGTGTTCTTTCTTTCTTTCTTTCTTTCTTTCTTTCTTTCTTTCTTTCTTTCTTTCTTTCTTT
>NDGM011228527.1:8872-20061 GCA_002564305.1 Octomys mimax | reverse complement strand
TCCTGAAGAAAATGAAATTATAAAGGTCAATTTATTTGTGATTATTTGTATCACTTGGCACAGTAGGAAGGACACAGCGGGTGCAAGTATTCAACCCTTTTGCAACTGGGGCTAGAAATCCACTGGCTCTGTAGACTGATTTGTTGCTGTCCTTAATACAGCTGCGAGCTATTCCAGAACCATCCTTTGTGCCAAAGATGACGGACTTCAACAATAATGTTAGAGCATGAGCATTTTCTCATGTAACTGCCACTTGTGAAGTTTGTTTTGTATAAATTATTATAAGGAAATCACCCAACTGTGGGTCCAGTTTACTTATCAATCAACCAATTAAAGCAGTATTGAGATCCCCTTTGCAATAATGCTGCTGATTTTCTATATTACTTTGGGCTTTCAAAAAAAAATGTAGTTGGTTATTAAATAATGCTTGTAGGAGTGTGTTATTTATTTGTGCTTCCTCCAACTCCCAGGTCATCTAAAGAGTAAAAAAATAATCTGAGAATTGGTGATTCCCCATTTTAGTGACCTAGGAAAAGAAGTCCATCATACCTTAAATGTTTTCAGCTTCAGGGCCATGCCCACAACCAGAGCTCTTAGGACCTGTGAACCCTTTGTGCCATTAAGGGGCAGAGTCTCCCTGCCTTGCCAAAGTTGAAGTGCTGGTTCTTCTCTCTGACTCAAAATCCAGAACGCTTTAGATACCCTGATATGCATATGTACCATATTTCAATGTCATGGTTCCTAAAAAGGATTAAATTATAAATTTTTCAGTTCAAGATTTATTCCTGGCTCCTTGTGATGTTTGTTGTAGTAGGAAGGACAGAGTAGGTAAAAATATGTGCACTCTTTAGCAGCTGAGGCTAAAAAATCTCTAAACGGGAGTGGGAATCCAATTGGTGGGCCCTGCATGTGCTTGCTGATGTCCTGTACCTCTCAGTTGCAGAGGGTTTCGTTTGCTCAGGCATATGTGGTTCCTTTGTGTTGGTATTGTCTAGCTTTTCACTGATCACTCCTCTGTGCCATAAGTAGTGACACAGGACCAATGATGGCTTAGGATAATCTATTATCTCTCTCCTGGTTCATCTCTCCCCAGAAGGCATTTGGAGTCTGGGGCCTCAAAATATGGTCATTGGACTTTATTACCAAAATAATAGCCAAGCCTGGATGATAATAGCCATGCTACCAAGAGTCCCTTTTGGTGGAATTCTTTTTCCTAACTGTTCCTAAGGGCTCCAAGGCTGATAATAGTTTAAGTGTCAACTTTGATTTTGTTCTGCCTCTTGTCACGTGCCAGGAAAATAGGATCTCATGCTGAGGGTAGACTGTCCAAATTTTTTGAGCTCAGTGAGTTTATGGGTCTATATCATTGTTATGGTACAGGTAAGAATGTCACCAAAGAGTGTCAGGGACTCAGGCAGGATTTTGGGCAGTTGATTAAATTACGGAAGTGTTATAGCTGACTTGCTGTTAGGATGTGGGGCCTAGTTGAAGGTGGGTCACTGGGGGCATCACTCCCTCCCGGGCCTTTCCCTTCTTTCAGGTGAGCAGCTTTCCTTTGCCAGCACCTTCCAACACGCCGTTTCTGCCCTGGAGTTAGCTGACCATGGGCCATCACTGGACTTTCAGTTGCCAATGTTGGGTATTGCGTCTCAACCACAAGAAAGTAAAGAAACTAATCACCAAATCAAATCTCTTCTTCCTTGTGAAGTCACCTCTCAGTGGCTTCTGTTGACCTTTTCTGATTCTTCTGGTCTCACTTGGCACTACCAGAGTTTTCCTCAAGTGTGTTCTAACAGAGTTGGTCCTCTAAAGGAAGCATGGCGATATTTACTTCTAATTTTTCCACAAATCCTTTCTTTTCTTTTAAAAAAATTTTCTATTTATTTACTTATTTGGTACAAGGTCTTGCTACGAGCTCAGACTCATAGTGATCCTCCTATCTCAGCATCCCCAGTGCTAGGATTACAGGTGTGGGCCACCACTGCCCCAACATGCCCAGGGTTCTGAGCCTTGCATGGCATGGGGCACAGGGGATGGAACACAGGTCTTCGCCCTTGCCAGGATTCTCAGCTACTTTTTACTCATTCCTAGGACAAATAACCTGACACTCAAAATGAACGAAGGAAAGGTTTATTTAGCTCACAGTTACTGGAGATTCCAGTCCATATCCAGCTGGGTCCAGGCAGAGCAGCACATACCAAAAAGCAACTTTTCATGACAGTGACAAAGAGCAAGAGTGCAAAAGGAGGGGTAGCAACAGCTCAAGCTCCTAGCTTCTCTTCCCACCTTATATTATAATGGAAATTACCTGCTGCAGGGCAGGTGTGGCATCCATACCCACAATAATCAATTACAGACTCCAGAAGCCACCCCCAGACTTCATGAGGCTTTGGGGGGATACCTAGACACAAACCATAACACCAGGCAGACACTTAAGAGCACTAAGCTATCTCTTCAGCCCCGGTATATGTCATCTGTAGCAATCCTAGGATCAATAATTACTACAGCAGGAAGACTCTGCCCAACAGAGCTTCGGCTATGATGGAAATATTCATGTCTTCACTGTCCAATATGGTATCCACAAGCCACATGTGCCTCCTGGAACTTGAGATGTAGTCAGTATCCTGGAATGAACAGCTTTAAAAAATTTTAACATTAACAGCTTCATGAAGTTGGTTATTATGCTGAGCAGCTCAGCTCTGTAGGTTTGTAGATTTTGCAGAAGAGTGGTCTTACAGAAGAATGATATGCACTAGTGATGAAACCAAGACTGGAACTCAGATATCCTTCCTGTTTATTCCTGTATCAATTTGAGCACAGCTACTACTTCAGCTCAAGCATTTTGAAGCATGGGAAGCAACTCTCGAAGGTAATGGGGCCAAATTTCAGGAGCTTGCTTTTGCTTTCCAGAGCCCTTCCCCCACCCACTAGGCACACATCTAGCTGCTCAGCCCTGTATCACTAGGCTCTTTCAAAGATGTCCTCCCCTACCTGCTCCTCCTGTAGTTCACACCCTTCTTCCTCACATGGAAGGATGCTCTGCATGGAAGCTCCCTCCAGAACCTCTCTACAGCCCTCCTTACAAATCTTTTTTGACTCTGCTAGTAGGTAGAGGCAAATACATACAAGCCATGCCTCAGGCTTGAAGTTTACACTTGTTTAATATTTGCATAATATGTTCCTTCACACAGTGTTTTCTAGATCAAAATATAGTCATCTCTAAAGTGAAATTCTTTTTTCCATTCCTAAAGGTAGGAAAGATTTATAAATAGTAGGTGTTTTTCAAAAAAAAAAATCTATGTCTCAGTCTTCCCCAGTCTCCTTATTCCAAAAATGACAAAAATAAGTATTATTACATTGCCAGGTATAGCTTCAATGACTACAAAATGCTATCTGCTACTATAGTAAGGGAGACACTGACGACACTGACCCAGAGAAGTAGAGCCCATGGTTCTGGTTGAATGCAGGTGTAAAGTATTAGGTACAATTGCTTGGAGGTTGGTGTGCCCAGTAACGATAGCAGGGGTTACTTGAGCAGACTTGAGATCCCACTCATTCTTTATGGGAGCTTGGAATCCAATCCCAAATAAACGTATCATATATGGGTCCCAAAATGCAAGCTTGCTACGGTACTGCATCTTCAGGACAAGTTCCCATGGTTTAGATTTCTATCTCTAAATCCATCTTACAATCACTGAGGACTCAGGCTCGTGGCCAGCACTACCCGTGTCAGTTACCAGTAATGCCAGGTGGTATAGCTGAAAATAACAATTTGACACTCAGGTTTAGAAATAGACATTTTTGAAAGTGAAGGGTACCATCTTTCTTCCTCCATTGGCTGTTCCTTGATAGCTGGTCTCAGTTCTGGATATGGCTATTGAGCCTGTCCTTTCTTGTCTGTCTCTTTGCTGGACAACAGTGAGGAGGCCAATGCTCTGTCTTGGTGCAGCCAGTACTGCAGAGTCTTGGGAAGAATGTGCCAGGGCTTGCAGGGACGTTTTCCACCTTTCTGTGCAAGTTCATGTCCTAACTGATATCCTTGGGGAGGAACACAGCTCAGTGCTTGGCTGTATGAAAGGCCCAGATGAACACCTAAACGTTTTCTCTGGTGTACACATTGCACTGGTCAAACCTGGTCCAGACTGTAGTGAAAGCCAAGGAAACCAGTGTTTATTGAGCATCTGTGATGTGCCAAGAAGGGACATTCAGTTGCTCATTGAATCTCCCAAGCCTTGGCAAGGTAAGTGTTGCTATCCTGGTTGTAAAAGCCAGGAAACTGAGGCTCAGGGAGTATAAGCAACTCGCCTAAAGTCACACAGTAGGTGGCACAGGGATGGAGAATTAAACTCAGCAATGACATCTCCACAGTGTTCTACTAACACCATATCACCTTGACTTTCAAGATTCTTGGATTTTAAGTGAAGCCAAATTGTATGATTGGTTGTACAAGTTTGAGTGTGCACTTTGAATATAAAACTGATATAATTTTTATGTATTTGGTACAGTGTCTTGCTGTGCAATGCAGACTTGTAGTGATTCTCTTGTCTCAGCCTCTGCAGCACTGGGATTACAGGTGTGTGCCACCATGCCAATTTTCAGTGGCCAGCTCAGCAGGACCAGGGTGGGGCTGATAAGGCATGTGGTACCGGGGATTGAACCTGGGTCCTTGTGCTTGCCAGGCAGGTGCTTAGACTGTCCTAGTAACCTGATTTGAATATTTTTTTTTTTTTTTGCGGAACCGGGGATTGAACTCAGATCCTTGCGTTTGCCAGTCAAGCGCTTATCCTACTGAGCCATCTCCCCGGCCCAAGGTGCTTAGACTGCTGAGCTATCTCCTCAGCCCTGGATAGAAGCCTTTTAATCATCAATTACCAAACTTTATGACTAAATGAACTCCTCGGGGAATCCTGCTAAAAGCAGATTTTGCTTCTGTGCATCTGTGATGGTCTGAGGGCCATCTTCTGAGTGGTGAAGAATCCTGCAAATGTGAGCTTGCAAATTCTCTTCTAAACTGTGTGATTGTAGCCATGGCTTTGCTTCTGTCTCCCCATTTTACAAATGGAAACAGTAAAATAACATCCTGTGCCTCAGGGGCTGTTGTGAGGATTAGGTGGATTGACCAAAATGACAACTCCAGTTCCATCTTCTCCAAGTTTTTAAAACTGGGTTTAGAAGTGAGTTAATCCTTCATGCTCCAACACTTCTCTTTTGTGAGTGGGTCTTGCGGTGAGTACCAGCCTGAGAACATGAGCAGGGCTGGCCACCAGTTGACCTCTTTGTGCAGTAGCAGAAGCCCTGAAGCCACCAGTGCACCAGCTGCCTCAGTTTCTCACCTTGAATCTTGTAATTTCCAGTGTATGTTGTGTTGCCAGGTTTTGATAACTTTGCAATTGGAAAAATAGCATGCTTATGCCCTAGAGACTCCCTGGAGGCTTGAGGAACTTCTTTTCCCACTTAGAACAGACTTATTTGGGCTTTGGCAAAGACTGTCTAGATTCTATACATAGCTTACTAAAAATATGTTCCCAAGAGTAGAACCGCATTGAGCCAACACCTCAGCTCCAGATGAGATTAAGGGCTTGTCAGATCCCATTTAATGGATTGTGTTTTCTGTGCAGAATTAAATCATTGAGCTTGCTCTCATTTTGGTGCTTGGCAGTCACTTTTTCCACTTGGGGCTGTTGCCAAGGAGTCAGTTTCTGACATGATTACTTTCAGGAAATGTGCAATTTGCTGATGATACGGTATGGCATGTGGTAGGGTCCCCTGCAGCTCTGTGCCCCACCCCAGAGTGAGTCATGGGCTATGGTTCTCACTTAGCTCATGGGCAGTCTGGTCACATGGATTTCTTTGCCACCCAGTGTTGGTCACCCACTGGGAAGTTCCGGGGACATTACATTAGTGTTGCCTTACTGGAGCTGGTATTCTCCTCCTCTAGTCTTAATACAAGTCAGGAGGGTCTTTCTCAAGTTCTCCATGAGACAGAATTTCCAATGCTAGAAGCTGACAAAGTATGCATGAAATAGACCCTGTTCCTCATGCATTCTTCCTGGCCCTTCCGCTGGTATTTTGGGGAAAATGGGGATTGTTAGAATGCACCTCTCTCATCTCTGACCACAGGGAGTGCCCACAGATCAGGGTTCTAGTTGCTATGATGGGAAAATTGTCCTGAAAGTCAAGAGTGTGCATTCTAAGGGTACTAAGGATGCCAGGCATCTGAAGTCCAACTGTTCCTGCAGCTGCTGGACTCCTCTGATGGTGACATTGCCTTGAAGACTCCACAATGGCCTGGCTGAAATTTCTTTAGAGCTCTACTGCGGACTAAGACATGTCTACCAACTAATAAACCTTCTCCCTTCCCTCACTCTTTTCCCCCTCTCTTTTGTCTTCCTCCCTTCCTTATTTCCTTCCTTTATTGGGAGCCAGGCCTATCTCCAGTCTTTCCCTACCTTCCACAGCTACCCATTTGCTCTTGCAGATTTCCCCCTTTATACATTTCTTGCATGTCTACTATTATCTTGGTAGCTGCTTCTCAAAAGGCCCAGCCTGATATAGTGTTCTGTCAGGTTGAGATCTTCTGCTACGTTCCCTAACACTGGCATCCTGGTGCCAGGGGCAGAGCTCTATAGGCCTAGAAATTCTGGGCCTGTCTTTATATATTCAATTTAAAATTTTATATGTGCTGTTCTGTCTTCCCTGGGCTATAGCATTGGGGTAGATGTGGGCCAGGGTATAGTTTTCATTAGTGTCCTGCACTTTCATTGCCTCAAAGAGACTTGGATGAGGGATTGGATTAAGGATGACAATTACAATGTAGAGGAAATTTAAATTGTACTCAAAACATAGCTGTTTTGTTAAGAGTGGTGGCACACACTTATAATTCCAACACTCTGGGAACCTGAGGAAGGAAGAGTTCAAGTTTGAGCCCAGCCTAGGAAACTTAGCAAGATCCTGTCTCAAAAAATTGAAAAAGGGCTAGGAACGTCGCTCAGAGCAAAGACTCTAGACTCAATCATTAGTACTCATGGAAATGAAATAAAGAAGGCTGTTTGCACCATCCACAAGAAATGCTCAGTAATGTTGAGCTCTATGCAGGAAGTTTGGATTCAAGCTACCAGCCTTGTCTTTGAGGCTCACTTTCCTTAATGAGTGTGTCCTTCTTCAAGTTAGGTCATACTCCCATCTGGCTGTTGGCAAATCCATGCCTCCGTACCTTAGAATGGGAGCTCATTCAAGGTGGCCTCACTTAGGTATATGCTTAAGCCACAATATCTCTTAGCAGCACATTCTGAAATATGTGAATTATTCTAGAGCAGCCCTCAGGAAAGATGAGAGAGTTTAGTACTGTCAGGTTGGAGAGGAAGGCTGAAACATTCCCTACAGAGCCGGTGTCTCAACCTCTCTGCCTGTCAAGTGTGCATAAGCTTCCTCATGCGTCCTAATTAGCAACAGGAGCTTCTGCCCAAGGCTACAGAGAGACATGGTACATGCAAGGAATCTTCTGTTTTCTCTAAATAAAGGAAGCATGAGGGCCTTGAGGTCAATTTGGAGCAAACAACCCCTTGGGGGTCCTTGTGGGAGATATGGTGATGCCTTTCTCCTTACCAGCTTCATAAGCAATAACTTCTTTGTATATAACTTGTAAACTCACAACCTGGAGGTTTTCAGTAGAGTGCTCCATGATCGAAGGTAACCTTTTAGATGGGTGGGGCTACCTGAGGGGTAGGGGTGGGAGTAGCAGAGTCATGAAGGTTTGCGGGGAAACTGGGTATAGCCCAAGGCCAAAGACACACTGTGCTCTTGCTTGGGTACTTCTACAGTTGGGCCATGGACCTTCTGCCCGTGTGCACCTAAACACGTCACAGTGCCCCTAACCATAGCCTGTCCCACATGCCTCTTATTTATATTTCAGATTAGATACTAATTTTTCTAGGGAGCAGCAACTCACTGCCTGGGTCATAAATACTTGGAGTGTGTTTATTGATTGAATGAAGACTGTAGTCTTTTTTTTTTTTTTTCGGTACCAGAGATTGAATTTAGCACCCTGTGGTTGCCAGGCAAGTGCTTATTTTACTGAGCTATCTCCCCAGGCCAAATAACATCCTTTTTTTAAAAAAAAATGGTACCAGGGATCAAACTCAGGACCTTGCACTTCCAGGCAAGAACTTATTCCACTGAGCTACCCACCCCCCCAGACCCTAAGACTATAGTCTTTCAGTCTAATTTATTTTTCTTGTTTAATTCATCACTCTCCTATGAGAAGAATAGTGTGATTCTAGAAGCTGGGGGTATACATTCAGTATGTCCCAGGCGGTAGAGATATTCTTGGTTGGGGAACAACGGAAATGCTGTTGGAAATGCCCTGCGGGGCCCCCAGAAGCCTACAGGACAGGTGGTGTTCTGCACGAGTCAGCTTGCCAAAGTTACCCCCCATCAGAATTTTTGACTGGGCTTAGCGGAGAATAGAGAATTTATTTTATGACTCAGTAGAGAATGGAGAGTTACGTTACAAAAGAAATTGTGCTTTTTAGATTGATGTCACACCATGAGACGTTCCTGTGTAACAGGGTTGTAACTTCGGCAGTACCTCCATACATGCAAGAAAATGGAGCTTATTAAATTTCTTTTGAATTGGGCTAATCTTCCTTTTGAGCCCTCACCTTGCTGGGTGCCAAAGAGGGAAACCCTACGTTTAAAGTTTAAAGTCAAGCTTAGTCAATTTTGGTCAGCACCCCCCCCCCCCCCATGACGCTTTAGTTTCTCTATGGAAAATAATTCGCTGCTCTTCAAGCACCTTTATGGAGCAGCGTTTGTCTGTGTGTTGCACTGGTAGAGGCTGAAGAAGAAGAGCCTCTTGCTCCCTCTGCTGGCAGGTGCGATGTGAGTCCCTTGCCTAGCTTTCCTTCCCTGCCCCAGCAGTGCTTTGAAAGTCATTGACCTTTAGTTATGATTCTGACCTGGTTCTGGCTAAGAGGGTCCAGCCTTCCACCCTTGCTGTTCTGTCCCCATGTCAAGCTCTCTGGCTGACTGTTCCACCGTGATCCCAGGTAACATCAGAGTTTTGCTGTAGGAGCTTGTGGAAACTGGAGGCTATCCAAACCCTGGAACCAAAGGACTGCCATAGAAAGTCTAAACCCAGCCTCCTTTCACTCGGCTGCTGGCCACTTCAATCACCCTGGAGCCTCACATTTGTGTATAGATGTTTCTCTAGAGGGAGAAGGGGAGGACACACAGTTCTCAGGCTTTCCTCTTTGGCCCGGTTTCCTCTCTCCCTGGTTCCCACAGCCAGAAAAGCCACATCGCTGGGTTTCCACTTCTCTTACATCATCTCCTCTTCCACCTTCCTGCTAGGCCTGGGGCTGTGTCGTAATGGTGGATGAAGTAAGGAGACAGATTGGCCTAGTGATGTGGGACCCTGCCCTGGGAAACATCTCAAAAACACCATATGTCACCCTTTACAGATTTTCTCTGATGAGTAATTTGGCTGTATTTAGTTTCTTTTTGTTTGTTTTGTTCAATGGCAACATTAAGGTACCTTCTGTATAAATGAAGCAAACCCCTCTCAAACACTCCTGTGATAATGCCAATGTGGGTATCACCTGATGGATACTGATCCCTGGTCTCTGCAGCAGGGACCTCTAGTCCCCTGCTGTGTTACTAATCTTACAATAATGTTACTCTATGTGTTAGTCTGTGGTGTATTTGTACTTACAGCATTATGGTGGGGCTTTTGACTTTGCTACTTGAGAAAAAAGGAGCGCGTTCCTTCTAAGAATTTTCTGGTAACAAATGCTGTCTTCCTCTTTGAGGGCTCAGAGCATCCTTTGTGGACACATTTGGTCTGGGCACTGGAGCTACACACAGGGAACAGGACCAGCATATCCCCTGTCCACCTCTCCCTCTTATATAGATCTGTGGCTATGTTGACTAGGTCTTGATAGGACCATGAAACAGGACACTGTGAGTTATGATGGACATGAAAGGGAAGCAGAAGAAACATTATGGACCAGGGCTGAGAGGCAGGAAAGCATGGCCCAGCTGGAAGGAACTGCTTGCTTTGCATCTAGGGTATGTGAAGGGAAGCCAAGTGATGTTTGGAACCACATAAACAAAAGATTGGGGTTATATTTTGGTTGGGCCTTGGACCACAGGCAGGAATTTTTGGAACTTTTGGAAATCTTTGAGGTAGCAGAAAGGAGACTATATACTTTTTCATTCAGTTACAGAATTAGGAATTACATTTCCTTGCACACACAGCATCAAGACAAAGGTTTTGTGAGGGGTAACGGAGCTGGACAACAGCACTGGGGATGAACACCTGGGGATTCTCCAGTGCCCAGAGGAAGTGTGTGGACAGCTGTGGGAGAAGCCGAGGAAGATAATTCTAAGAGCAGCAGTAGCTAGTTGTCATTGAGTAGACCCCCCTGCCAGTTCTCCACTTGTTAATTACTGTTAAGCATACAGTGAAGTGATTTATGAAGACAGACGACCTCCAGGTCCTGGGAGCCAGCTCCACTGCACGAGTGCTGCTATATACAGTTTAGAAAAGGTGATAGCTCTGGCTTAGGTGAACAGGCTCGAGTACTCGAAAGCAGACACCTTGCAGTCTGTCACTCGAAGTGTAGTGTGCCATCCGCTGGACCACCGAGCCACCGAGCAGACGCGTCACAGATGTCCCAGTGTGCCTCATACACTCTTGCAGTCACAAACAGGGAGATGAGACTCAAATAGACAACTTGGCCTAAGCTGCAAACTGACATGTTTTTATCATTCTCATTCTTTTAAAATGGCTTGGATTTTACATAAAAAAGTGTAGTGGGACCTGAGTTATTGTTTAATTATGCGTTTGTCTTATGCTCTGCTGATTATTTTATTCTTGAGTATGCCTGCCCCAAATCAGGGCTGAATTTACTTCACTGTTAAATTTCCCAGGTAGTTCTCAATCCAGCTATAGTGAATAACTCCAAGCCAACAGATGGATGACTGTATTTAAGAAATGCTTTTGCTTTTTTTCTGAAAATGATTTTGACAGCATGTCAAAGTAGACACAGTGTGAGACTAATAAAATTAGTAAGTTTACCAGCTCCTATGATAAATATGATCATTACCATCAATTAATCACTGGGGCATGTGTGTGTGTGTGTGTGTGTGTGTGTGAGAGAGAGAGAGAGAGAGAGAGAGAGAGAGAG
>NDGM011228520.1:5240-18813 GCA_002564305.1 Octomys mimax | reverse complement strand
GAGCAGGAGGAGGCCAGCATTAGCATGTACGCTGCAGCTCGCCAGCATCAGGATTCCCTCCCTGTGTCCATAGATGGAGCAGTCTCTGCCCAGGGCAGCGGGCAGACTTGGGAGCCCCCAGCACTCAGCTGTCCCTAAGGCTGCCAGTGGTGGCTGTCAGTGCAGCCAGTGAGCAAGGTTTCAGCCCCATCGGGGCTGCTCCTTTTCTGATAAGAAAAATTCATTCACTTTACACACTTTCTGGGAAACGTCCTAGGATGAAACCAGAATCAGACGTGCCCTGAGCTTCCCAAAAGTGCCCTTGTCACCAGAAAACATTGGCACATGTGTGCGGGGACCTTGGTACATGTGCACGTGGGGAGGCACACGTGTGTGCATGTGTGTGCGCGTGCACACTTGGCGCCTCGCGCCTTTGGATGCCTGATCGCTGATCTGACTCTCGCTTCTCCTTCCCGTCAGGTGCAGCTCATCCACTATAACCACGAGTTATACACGAACGTCACAGAAGCTGCAAAGAGTCCAAATGGATTGGTGGTAGTTTCTATATTTATAAAAGTAAGTCTCCTGCTTCCTTCCATTCCTCTCTTCTAGCCATGCCCCAGCCCAGCCAGAATATCATGCTGCCGTCTGTGCTGGACCTAAAAACACTCCAAAAGGTGATAAGGCCCAAGGCCCGTGCTTCCAAAGCTTCAGCTCTCCTGACCTCCACAGCCACGAGATTCATGAAAACTGTAGCCCCTGCCTGCAGGTCCAGATGATGTGCGCTGCTGCAGAGATCTGGGGTCTAAGAGCCCTGGCAGCTTCTGTCCTAGAGAAGAAAAGGCCACCGGGGCCTGGGACAAGCTTAATGCAATGGAATCAGAGGGCTGCAATATTACAAGGGGCCTGCGTGGTCCTCTGGTGTTCCCTAAGACTGGCAACCCATCACCCATCACCCCACTGCCCCTGGGAGTCAGAAAGTATGAGATGTCCCTCTCTACAGGCCCTCCACAGTGAGCTCCTCCCGCAGGGACATCAGCTTCTCTCTCTTTCTCATGCTACCTGAGAAGGAGCACAGGCAAAAGAAGGCAAAGTCACACACTCTGGCTTTGTGACCTGCTTGGGGAACGCTGGCCAGTGCAAGTCTAAGCTTCTCGCTAACAGGCAGCAACAATAGCAGCAAATCTCTGGCCAAATCAGCTCAAATTTGTCCTTTAAATTACCTTTTGGGAGGAGGGAATATAAGGGAGATGGAGAGGATCAGAAGGTGTTACGCACACCTCTGAAAATGCTGCCACACTGACGCATGCGTAGTTTGTAAAGTTAATATGCACCAATAAAAATGTAGGTAGAAATTGACATTTTGGCAGAAGTAGCGTGGAGCAGACATGTTCGAAAAAGTCAATGGAGAAGAAAGGAAATGAAGAGTTTCCTTTCTGACTGGACTCTCATCTGAGCCGGGGCAGGGCAGAGCCGCGTCAGGAGCATTTGTGACGTAGTGACCATCACCCCCCAAACTCTTCGTTGCTATTGTAGAAAAGAGAAGAAGGGGTATTTGTCTGCAGAAGCACATTTCAGGCTTTCCTGCCTAATGAGTGCCAGGCATGGCATGTCTAAGAAGGCAATCCGGCTCTGTGTCTTTTGATGTCATCACAAACACTGGAAGAATAAACAGCAGGGTATCAGGCCCTGTGACGTGTTTTGCATCTCTTCGATCACTTAGCACAGGTGGAGAACCTGTGAGCTGGGCATCTGTGTTCGCCTTACAGGTGAAGGAATCAATTCAGAGACTCTGTGGCGTTCGCCCGACTTCAGGTGGCTCACCACAGCCCAGCCAGGAAAGGAATGCAAGTCTCGCTTTTAAGACTCGCGGCTTTGTTGTCACCCCGTGCCTCCACCCCAGCAATGGACCGGACAGCTGAGAGCAAGAAGAGAGAGGACATTTGAACCCCCCTCCCAACCTAAAGCCATCCACAAGCACAAGGTGAATTTATGTGTCACTATTCCAGCCCCAATTATGAGACTACCAAGCACCAACTAACATATTCAGCCTGGACCACACTCAAGGTCTACAGTCCAAAGATATGACAGCACTTGTCTTTTGCGTAGTAAATCCCTTAGGCTAACCTGCCTGAGTTAATCATCCCTGTCCTCTGTAGGAGTCTCAGTCTCAGCCCTGGACTTTGGCTCATGTTGCTCAAAGCCCCCAAGTCGGTGAACATCGTCCCAAAAGCACCTGCACGACAGTGGGCAGAGTGCCTGACAGGGCCCTAGGCGGGATCCGCAGGCTCTCACACACATGTGTGCTGCCCTGAGATCACGACCAGCAGATAGGGATTGTGGGTCCTGGTTGCTTCCCTGAAGATTGATGGGGAAAACTTGTGTCCCCCAGCCCAAGGCCAGTGAGTGGCTCCTGCGTCTTCTCAGGCCACTTTGGCCACTGCAGATGCTCCCATTCATTCTCTCCCTGAGCCAACCAAAGACTCCAGGACTCCACCTATAAATAAGCTACGGCCTTTCTGCCCACCACACAGTCACCTCCCAGGTAAGCAGCTCCACTGCGAGGTCTCCAAGCAGTGACCTCAAGGCAAAGTCCCCACTGGGCAGGGGATCCAGGCCAGCCCTCTTCTAGGCGGTGGCACTCAGAGGTGAGGCCTCAGCCTTGGTCTCAGTCTGGAATGTGCAGCCTCTTAGCGTCCATCTCCCTACCTCTTGCTCTCCCCGCCTGCCTCTGCCCGGCTCCCTACAGGCCACAGAGGTGCAGGATGAACAGCCCTGTGTCCAAGTGGGTCAGTAGCTCAGCCGTCCCAGCCCAAAAGCTGAGCCACAGCAGGCTTTGCAGCTATTGGTTAAAAGATAAGACTTATTTATCTGTGGCTTTCCTCTGTGCTGGCCCTCTACTAATCCCCCACCCTTCCGCTGACCACGGGGAGCGGAGATCTAGCTGTAATTGCTGTTCAATCACACGCCATTAACTTCCCACTTAAGCTCACTTACGCCGAGTACATATTTTATCCTCTCACCCATGCAGCCAACACACCAGTGCCCACAAATCATCTGTGTGCACATTGGGATTTTTTTTCAATTCTGTTTCAGCAGCTCAAAAGGGGGCAAGTCTCTGCATTGGTGCCACCTGGGTTCATTCGCCAGAGTTTAGGAGCCTAAGGCTCCTGGCAGCTAAGGTACAGGGAAGACTCCTTACAGCACGTGCCCCTGCAGTCTGGGTCCAGCCCTGCAAACATGAGGCTCTGGCTCTCTTTTCAAGGCTGCTGTGGACATCAAGTTCAAGTTGGTACTAGAGTTTCCTCAGGAAGTTGCCTGTATATTGGGCTGGATGTCACCTCCATGAAGAACTGTCGCTCACCCAGGTCCCAGTGGTACATGTCTCACCACAATGCACTCAGGAAGCTGCAAAAAGAGAGACAGATGGAAGGAAAGTAAACAGTCTGTGCTTCCTCCAAACTGAAATTACCTGTTGCTTATCTAATAATAATCATCATCCACTGCGATTTTTCCCACCTTAAGCATAAATCAGGTTTAAAATGTTGATGTGTCACAACATCCGATTAGCGGCGGAGGTGTAAATTGCAGAGCACGGCAGAGCTGAGCCAGGTAGGAAAGAAACGAGTAGATCAACAGCGGCTCAGAAAAGGCTGAGTACAGAAGGCACTGGGAAGAAAGCTTCGTGTGTGGTTACCTACAGCCAAACGCAGTCTCATGAATGGCGGCTGCCCAGCTCGCCGCCCCTTGAAGCCTCACTTCTCCTAAAGGAGGAGATTTACGGGTATAAACATAAAATGGGAATTGATCTCTAAACATCTCTGGCCCATAATAGGCACCTGGTAAATATCTGTTGGATGGATGGGTGGGTGGGTAGGTGGGTAGGTGGGTGGGTGGATGGATGGATGACAAGGTATTGATATATTTAATTTATGTAATAATTAGCAATGGTGCAACAAAGCTCTATATTATTTCATAGTGCGAATAGTGTGTTTTTTCTATCTCATGATAATGCTATTCCAGATACTCTCTCACTCCCTAGATTAATGTCCCTGTCCTAATGTGTCACTCCATGCCCCCTACTCCAAGCATTGTGGTGGTTCTCCATGTCGACAGAACAAACTTGAGATGCCCAACATGGCTTCAAAACGTGCTCCAAGGCCGCCTCTTCCCATATCTCTGGCCTCAGCTCCTATCCTGTGCAGAAACGCTGGCATAAGCATAACTGGCTGTCGCTTCTCCCCATGTCCTGCAGGCTTTTCCTTGCCTTTCTTGCTTTTCCACCCTCTACCACCAAAGCACTTCTAACTTCCTTTCCAGAGAGAGCTCGCAGATTCCCCTGGCAAGTAGGCAGCCTTCCCCTAACGTCCTCACACCCCCAACTACCACAACCCTCCTCACGATGCATGAGAGCCATCAGATCACCCACCATCTTCCTCTCCAGACTGGAGGATCCTACAGAGGAAGGTGGAGCCTTTGCTCTCTGAATTTCTGGGCAAAGACGATTTGGCACATGGCAGGCACTTGGGAAATAGCGAGGCACGGACAGAGGGCTGGAGGTGGTGTTCACAGCTCTGCCCAGTCATTAATATTTTATTTTCTCCTCTAGGTTTCTGATTCATCAAACCCATTTCTTAATCGAATGCTCAACAGAGATACAATCACAAGAATAACATATAAAAGTAAGTTGGGCTTCATTCCCCGGCAGCGATTATTTACAAAACTTAGTCCTGTCGGAAGGCAAGAAGCCAGACCCGATCGTCTCCATGGGTCCCCGTCAGCTTCATGATCCTTTCATTCTGGAGAGCCAGGGTTGGCTAAGGACTAGCTTGATTCAAGCAGAAGTCCCGAGGGTGTCATGGTCATCCACACCTGTCTAAGGCCAAGGGTGATTATGGCGATGTGGTCATTGCCTTTCCATGGATTGGTCAGGAGCAGGGGACTCTGCTGTCTACAGTTGGGGCTTTGCCAGTTCTGTGATGGAGAAAGTGCCCACTGTGTGCTTTGCATCCAACCTGGGCCAGGTCTCCCTCTCCTGGGGCTGGGTCCCCATCCAGGAGCCTCTAGGGAGGCATCATTTTCTTTCTCTGGGGCCTATGGATCTGGAGGACTCCAGATGGGTGGGAAATCCAGGCACTGGGAGTTTCCGGAGTGTTTCGCCCTAGACTTCTTGGGCCGAAAAGAGAGGGCAGCGCGAAGTTGCAGGTGGAAGAGAAGGGAAGGCGCTGCCGCCTTCCACAGGCAGCCAACGATGCAGTGGGTGGGAAACTGAGGGGGCAGCACACCAAGAGATGCAAGAAATCCCAGCAAAGTAGGATGGAAGTCCTGGCCTTCTCACCCTGACTCTGTTTCCACGTCTGTAAACTAAACACTGGACTTCGATTCTCTCAAGTGGTCTGGGCCAAGAGTTCTGCATCAGGTAACATGAAAATAATGATTCCCACAGAAGGAAAATCAGCATGGAACACCATAACTCCCACCTTCCTTCCGAGGGTCCTTGGAGGAGCTTGCTTCACTGCTTGCACCTGCAATAGTAATGTGGAAAGGACAGAGAGGACATTTGCAGGTTTCACCTTGGTTATTGGGAGGGAGAGGATGGTAACTCCTGCACTCATTCATTCACTCATTCAACAAACATTTCCTGCAGGAACGTAATGGTACCCCAGACCGCAGGCCTGCCCACATGGGGGCCAAAGCCCAGCCCTCCACACAGGACCCTGCCGGCCCCTCCGGTACAAAGAGGTTGGGTGCTGCAGGGCTGACGAATGGGTCAATAGAATCACTCTGCCTAGCTAGCAAGCACCTAGAAGGACGCATTGAGTTGTCTCCACACGCATACGCACGCACGCATGCACGTGCACACACATGCGCACACACACATGCACAGTGCCCTGCTCATCGGTATTCTTGCGGGCCCCTCTCTAAGCCCGCACTTAGAAGGCGCCGCTGAGGGAGGTATTTCTCTCTTGAGCATAAATAGCACATTTACAACGGCCCATAAAAGGCTATTATTCTCTTAACTTTTTTGATTAAAAAAGCATGAAAATTAAATAAAATGTTTTTAAATAATCTTGAATTTGCGGTTTAGAGACCATGAAAACTATGAAATTGCACGTTAAGCCCCAACACATAATCTGACAGATGCCTCTGCACAGTCATTAGGGGGCCTTTTCTCCCTTCCCCACCCCGAGCACTGGCCTGATTAATATTAAGTGAGTGCGCTGGACAAAGGGAAGGGGAGAGGGAAGCAAGGGAAGGGACAACGGAGGGAAGAAGGGAGGGGAGGGTGGTAACAGAGAGGGAGGAGGAGGGGAGGAGGGAGGGAGGGGGAGCCTCCTGAGGCGACTCTCGAAGCTTTGGACGTGAAGCTCTCTACCTTCCTCAGCACTGAGGCTGACTAACTGTGGGACTGACACTACAGCAGTGACAAGAATATCGGGGAAAGAGGCTCGGCTTGGGAGAACCAGGAGTCAGTGTCCTGCTAAGGCACTTATGCTAAAGGCAGGCAGAGCCCTCCCCACCCCTGCACACCTCCTATAACCATGGAGAGAAGCCATCAGGAGCACCCTCTACTCCTTCAGTTCCTCACTCTGTGCCTGTCAGGGCCATGGGGAAAGAAAGGCAAATTGGAATGAGATTAAGGGACCTGGCCTACATGGGCAGAGGGGGCCGCCTCCAGCCTCGGAATAGCAGGTATTTGTGCTCTTAAGCTCCAGCAGGGAATAATATAGCATTCCCCATAGGGACTTTTATCACTGAAGGGCTCGCTTCACAGGGACAATGGTGGCCTGATACGTGGGGATGGCCGGGACACCGCTATGCCCAGGACACTGGTGGAAAGGGATTGATTTGCTCTGTGTGAAGTCACAGCTCCCCTCTCTTCCTGAGGCCTCTGACCTGCTGAAGGTTGGCCCAGCAACCAACAGGAGCGTCTGGAACGGAAGTCACTCTGAGAGACAGAGCCTAGAAGTCCCTCCCATGCCCCTGCAGGAAGCAGGGGTTCAGATCGACAAGCTCACCATGCCACTGCACAGGGGCTCCTGTTAGATGTCCTGCTTGCAGACTTCTAAGTGACACAGAGATAAGTCAAACACCCATACCCTGCCACTACGTCAATCACACTCCCCAGGGCCACCTGACCTCACACTCTGTGCTACTACCAACCAGCCCAGGGACTGTGGCTACCCAGAATTACACCTGTCATAGCTCCAAGACACCCGCCCACCTAGGTGCAGTGTCCCCACCCACGTGATGGCTAAGTAAGTGTCAGGAGCATGCAGGTGCCAGTCACTGAAAACTCTCCACACTTTGGGGTCTGCACTACACATGCAGCACCTTGTGTTATGGGTCCACTTATGATCATGGCTACAGAGGAGCCCAAGGACACACAACCAACACTGGCTGTTGAAGTCAGCAACTTCTGCATAATAAGCAAGTGCTGGGCGCTAAGTACTGGCATCTGCCTGTATGGGTAGAGTGGTTCGGCTCCATGTGGCTGTCATCCTTCCAGGATCAGAGGCATATCTGGACCAAATAGTTCTCATAGTGCAGGGCAAAAACTTGGGGCATTCCTTAAGGCTTTACCTTTAACACACACACACACACACACACACACACACACACACACACTGCTGTGCATTTTCCATTCGCCAACACCAGTCACGTGGCCCAATCTACCATCAAAGTTCTCCCATGGGGGTGGGGGTGAGTAGGGAGCAAATGTCCTGAACAGCAGTCTGTTCTGCCAGATCTGAAAGCAAAGGCTGCTGTGGCTCCCCCTGGGTCCCGTTCCTGCTGTTTCCTTCCCATCTCACTTCTCTACAGAGCAAGGAAGACTTAGCTCTGAGCTCTCAAAGCTAGCTGTAACCCTGGTACCTGGACATTATATGAAACTCGTCAGCCTCTTTGCCTCTTATTTGCAGCACTGGTTCAAAGTGAAGGGTCATCTTTTTGCCTTTTGCATTTGCCTCCACTTGGAAGGGGCACAAAACACAAAGCTGACGCAGTGGGCATGTCACTCAGGCTCATCCGACTAGAAATGCTGGCTTATCTTTCCCTTGGCATGGGACCTCTAATGGAAATTAGAATCAGCCAGGATATCAGTGCCATGACTTGGCATAGATAGTAACCAGAGAAAGCATAAAAATGGGCTCAGGATGGGGCGGGCCCTCTCTAAGTCCATCCCTTGGAAGCCATGTTATACTGAGAAACCATCCTATGACTTCAAGGAGAGTGACACCACCTGACACTTTGATTATTTGGCTGAAGTTGACTGCAGCAACCATTGAGATGAGGAAGAGGAAAGCAGCCATTCAAATGATGAGGCCAGCACCCTGACCACAGAAAAGCTAAGCAATGTTTTGCTTAGATAGACCAGGTGTATGATGGGCGAAACAGAGCAGAGCCAAGGACGGCTGCACAGTTTTCAGCGGAGCAAGACTTGAAGGCAGACATTTCTGTCCATGGGGATGGGGAAGACTGTGGATGTAGCATTTCTGTGGGCAGAAAGAGAATCACAAATTTGGAACCCGTGGTGCCTGGGATGTCTATTAGGCATCCAAGAAGAGATGTGGTGTAGGCAGTGGGGTGTGCAAGTTTAGATTCCAGGAGAGAGAACTGAGGATGTAAATGTGGAAGACACTGACTTCCAGATGGCATTTAAACTTGGGTGAGATCATGGAAGGAAGAATAAATAGAGGGGAGAGGCGGGACGCGTCCTCACTTCTGAAAGAACAGCTCCCATCTTCATGACTTAGAACCAGAAAGCGTTTCTAAAGATATCTTGCAGATCTCACCTTGGAAGAGACTCTTGCGTGACCAACCATCAGCTGGCTGAAGAGGTGGAAGAGGGAGAACAGAACATGGAGAGCTGAGAGGAAGTCACCACAAAATGGAGGCTGATGGGAACACAGCCTGTTTCTCAGGTTTATAAAATGGGCACAGAGAAAGTGGGTAAAGAAAGGAGGGAATCTTTTGTGTCAGTTGAGAAAAGTCAGGGATATAAAAGGAAGAAAGAAGGGGAATCTTGCCAAGAAGAGAGGACAATTTCAGAAGCCATGCTGATGATGCTTGAGGCAGTGTGCTCTTGTGAGGAGAAATGGAACTATTGAGTAGACTTGGTCTCCTCTAATGGATCTACCACTACCTTTGCTGTGTGACTTCAGACAGGCTCCTTCACACTTCTGAGACATAGTTACCTAATCAGTAAAATGAGAACATGAGTACTGATGTTGAAAGAGTTGGAAGCATAGATTAAACTCATAGGGTAATGAGTCCATTGTAATGAGTTGGGCAACGAATGCTATAAACTCAGGGTACAATGTATACATGCGTGTGTGTTCCTAAATTGCCCTAAGGTATGTGCCTGTCCAATCCAGCCTCCTGAAGGGCAGAAGACAGATAACCATGCTGTGGTAAAGGTGAACATAAAACACTGAGTTTGCTTCTTTTGCATAAAGCACAGGTCCTGTATTTGGATATAGTAATGACTTCATGCAATTCTAACTTCTCTCCTTGGAAACTTGAACTTCATACATTTGAGTAAAACTTATGAAACACCCCGACTAACCAGGACTGACAATGAAAAAGACCAACCTGAATTAATTTCAGGGTGAATTTAGAAAGTCTTCTAAAGAAAACCCATTTTATTAAAATTAAATTCCCCTTCTACAGAGTGAGGGTCAAGATTGAATTCATGACATTGAGAAATGGCTTTTCTGAAAGGACTTTCTTGAGATGCTGGCAATTTACTTGAACTATTTTAATTTTTTTAATGTAGTGCACTGGAATAATGCCTACATCTCTGTTTTCCTGCATTAATTAATTAGCAAGCACAGAACCTTAATTACATAAAAGGTAACATTCATATCATTTTTATATCTGCCTCATTTCATTGAAACAGTTATTCTTAAAAAGGGAATTTCATGGAATTTTCATGGGGTGAAAGTAATCTTTAATAGATTGCAAAGAACCTGCTTACATGGGTAAGACAGAGTAGTCAGGAGAACATTGCCTATTAATGAATATTTCCTTAAACATCTTCAGGCAGTGTATTATTCTGGTAGTTTCATTCTCCTTCAATTTTACATGCTTCTTTTATATCCTAGATGGTAAATAATGGTGAGTTTTAAGCTAGTAGAGTCCAAAGGATCACAAAACCTCAAATTAAAAAGGTTTGGTTATGGTATTAGTACAGTATATGTCACCCACGCACACCACTGAAGGGATTTGAGGGAGAGTTTAAACACAGCGTTCGGCCCTGAAAACATCTTTCTCAGCCTTCTCTGTCCATAACTTTGCCTGATCCCTGCATACTCCAAAGCCCTGCTAAAAGATAAATGCATAGGCAGGACTGACAGCTAAAGCTGCCTTCCATGTCATGGTTCTTGAGGGAGTGGTCTCCCCCCGCATCTCCTTAGGGAATACAGTGTTACATGTGATAAAATATCACTGAGGAGTTTAAGCAGATGCTCCAGGTGCCTTTTTCTATACTTAATTGAACTTGTATTTTCATTTCAAAGGAATGGTTTTGGAAATGTTTTCACAGAATGAGAAACTCAGCCCACTGCTTGCTTCCCCTGTTGCAGTCTCAGTAGTTATTCGTGTCAGCAAAGAGCAGAAAGGAGGCAGTCCAACTCCCAGAATCTGATTCTCGGAGGCCCCATTTGTTCATTTATTATTTGTGTAAAACAACAACACAAATCATGTTACCTTATACTTTAGTAATTGCCCTTTCTCGTTGCAGTTGAATTTGCCTCAAGATTACAAGAGGAAATGTCATTGCATAGAATAAAATGGCCAAATGGTTCAATATTGATCAGAAGCAGTATTGATTTCAGGGAGAGTACTGTGCCTTTCTCTCATTGGTCCAGTTGACCTTGAATGGACCCTGCACAACCCGAAAGAGGGTAGAGTAGTAAATCCTAAGCCTGATGCCCAGGACAAAGGCCAGCATGGAGGCCCAGACAGAAAGGTGTCCCCACTATCTGGTCCTTTCGATTCCATCATAGTATGTTTTTCTTTAACTGCAACAACAAAGTCAACTTGGGAGTTGAAAGCAAGACTGAGAACTCCATAGAGTCTCACCATGGGCATATCATAAAACCAAAAACGTAGCTACCAACTTCTGCAGTCACCTGAAAGAGTGAGTACATCAAGCCATAGACCCTGCATAAATATCCTGTACTACTGGCCATCCAAGAGGTCTTCCTGTGCTATAAAGATAAAGCAACACATAAAAAGGAAATTACAACACTGTCATATTCAAAATTCCATCCACCATAGATAAATTTGGCTACACAAACTTGTTTATATAAAGAGGTGTTTTCGGATTTATGAATCTCTTTTACCTGAAGATGGTCTTAGCAATGATCCACAATTGCCCGCATTAAGAGGTCATGTGACTTAGCCTTTCAGGAAGAGTCCATCTCTGGCAACGCCCCAATTGGACAATTAGAATTGAGGTTTGGACTGGGATTCCTGATTGGAGGTTTTGGATTTCGCCTTCTGTAGCCTGTTTTCTCACAAAATGAGTGGTGGGAGTGTAGAGAGATGAGATAGATAGATGAGATATGGTAAATAGGTAGATGAGTAGGTAGATAGATGGATAGATAGATGCATTAATGGACGGATAGATAGATGATAGATGGATGGATAGATAGATGATGGATGGATGGATAGATAGATAGATAAATAGATGAGATAGCCTCTCTGTGACAATATCCATGAAAATTTATCTTCTTTCACTTTATCACTCTTGGTAAATATCCTTAAAGCAGGTACAGGCATGCATGATCTCTTACCTCTGTGCCAAGTTTATATATTTCTATTCACAAACATCTTTGACCTCCTCTAGATTTTTGTTGTCCTTACTGAGGCATAGAGCTGTGGACATTTAGAGAGGACAATCCAGCTTCCTGGCCTTAATTCTCAGTCTTCTTTCTGTCTACAACACCCTGATGTGAACACCAACATACACAAAAGCATGGTTTCTGCTTGTGCCCAATACACACAGCAGTTTCTAGGTAATAGTTAATTCCCAGCCCGTTGGGCCGTGGGAAGCACTCCAGGGTGCCCAGACACAAGGGCTGAAAAGTTCTGCTTTGTGCATGATCTTTTCTTGGATTCCATCGTCTCTGTCCTATCAAACTCACCAATCAAACTTCCACAGGGGTGACAATAAGATGAAAAAGGAAGGCTGCAGTCCTCAAATTTCAGTGTGTAAAATAAAGAACATTGATGTAGTGGTTTTCTTGAAGCAGAGCATGGAGACATGAGAACACATGTTCCATGTTCAATGCATGCCAATTTCAGCAATGTAAATATCTGGGTAGAGACATGTTCAGTGTAGAAATATAGTAAAATCATAGCGGATGAAAATAGAACCAAAAGTCTCACCCTGATGATGTCTCAGGGTCTGACACGGAAGAGGGGGTGGTAGGCAGCATGTTTTTAAGCTAATGGTGTAGGCTGGAGTCTCAGAGACATTTTCCCATCTTCTGACAGATGTCACCTCCTCTTCTCTTGGTTTCACCAGAGTACATTCATTCATGAACTATTCATTCTTTCTCATAGTCTATGTTCACTGAGCACTCACTGTGTGCGGACTTCCTACTGGGGTGTGGGGATTCAGAAATAAGATACAGATCCTTCCCCGGAAGGCTCACAGCTCAGTGAAGATGACAGTCAAGTAGATAAGTAGTTGTTAGAGAGCTACTGGAGAGCTCATTCTGTAAATGCATGAAAGAGGAGGGCACCAACCCAGCTAGGAAAACCAGGGGTCCCTGAAGCAGACAACAGTGGTTATCCCAAGGATACTGAACAAGGACACTGCAGTTATGAAGGAGGTGACACCAGTATCACCCGATGTTGCTGAGTACTTACCCAGGCCTGACCTTGTGCTCGGTTGTACTTCTAAATTATGACTCTATTGTTCTTCAAACTACCTTGCGAGGCAAGTATCCCCACCATCCCTGTAGTACAGATGTGGAAACAGAGGCTCAGATCATGACCTGCAGGCCTGAGCAGGGGCAGACCATCAGCAGAAGTCAGTATCCAAACACGGGCCTGAGGCCCCTCGTGCAGAGCCTCTCCCAGTTTTGCTGCATTTGAAAGGAAAAGGCAAAAGGCCACGTGTGAGTGTTCCTGAGTTGCGTGCACTGCACAGCTGCGCGGAGGGAGCTCGGGGTCAGAAGCTGCCTACGTGCTCTGATGTCTGTGGCTCCTGGAAAAGGAAGTGGACAAAAAAAAAAAATCTTCCGGCAGGACCACAGCTGCTTGGAGCCTGGGGTAGGAGCTCTCTTGGGCAACTGGAAGCTGCCCTCTGTCTGTGGAAATCCACACACATCCTCCTTGCTCCTTGCTTCTAACCTCCACCAGTGCCAGCCCTTTCTGCAGCCCAGGGGCTGACTCCAGCTTCAGCAAAACACGGATGTTCCTTTTTTTCCACCCAACTCATGCCTGGAGAGTCCCTCTTTCTTTCTTTTTTTAATATTTTATTTTTTTTAAGTAGCAATTTAAACATTTATTTATTTAGTGGGGGGGGCAGCTCAGCCCACCAGGGGGCAGGGCTGGCTGGCATGTGGTGCTGGGGGAT
>NDGM011228508.1:6334-19330 GCA_002564305.1 Octomys mimax | reverse complement strand
CTCAGGCCTCATTGGAGTCTGTTCTTAGTCTTCTCCTGGCTCATCACAAACATTTCTTGTGCATGTCTGATCTGCATGCTGAAGCACACCTGAGCATCTTTTCATTTTAAAATGGCTGTTCTGGATCTTGGGACCCTGCTTCTGTTACCACATAGCGTTGATCATTACAGTGGCCCAGTTGTCAGGCTCTTCTAGCTCATGGATAAGGCATGGATTGAGGGTTTTTCCAGAAAATGACCAACACAAGTTTGTGTTATAGGTGCCTTGGGACCTGGAATCCCCCACATCATCAACACCAAACTGTTGAAGCACTTTACCTGCTTGAATTACAACAATGGCAGGTCAGGAGGGTAGATTTCTGGGGGGAGGGGGGGTTGCCTATGAAGAAGAAAGGTGTGGGGTGGAAGGAATAGTAGGGGATTGTGTTCAATTTTCCATGACTACAGCTACACAGTGCTAAAGAAATGGCTGCTATTTGGCAGGGTTTTGGGTCAACTAAATTGGAGATATGCTATGAATTTACATACTCTATACTTGGAAAAGATCATTTTATCTTTTAGGAATATCAAAGGCTGTAGAATGCCTTGCAATAAAGACTTATTTCACTTTACACACTTACTTTGAGGAGCCCCTCCTAGTGTCCCACAAAACTAGTGTCCTGTGGAATGACAGTATCACAGAAAAGGGCAGGGCAGTGTGATGACTTTGTGGAAAGAACCCCACCCCTTAGGCTTTTTTTTTTTTTCTAGGCTTTTTTATCTTTTACTTTCAATGTGTTTCCTGCTCCTGAATATACTTGGAAGAAGCTGTAGCCACTGAGTTTGGGGTGACTTTTCCTGACTGCATGACTGAGAAGGCAGGGACAGGATAGGAGGGCCCTCACCAGTGCGGTGCTCCGGCTCTATGTGGGGAAAGTGTAGGCACGGTTTTCTTTATCCACTCAGGGAAATGCTAGGGTTGGCTCCCTGCTCACTATATAAGGCTTGGGCACTTGGGAAGGAATAAAGAATGTTGCTCAAATTGTTTTCCTTTTTCCCAAGTTGGGAGATGCTGATTGCAAAGGATGGGTTTGTATGCTTTTATTTTGTTGTTAGAATTTATTTCTTAATTTTACAGTTTACGGAACTTAATTTCAAATTCCATGAAAGCAAAGATCACTGCATATGTGATCATTCTTGCCTTGCATATAAATGACTTCCAGATTGACCTGACAGTGTTACAGCGAGACTTGAAACTCAGTGAGAAAAGGTGAGCACACAGAACAAAAAGCTTTCTTCAGGGTACTTGTATTTCTGCTACCACCAGAAAGCACGAGGCACCATTGAGGGGTGTGGGGATGTTTCATACAGGAAAATCATGGGCCAGAAGACAAATTTTAGTCAGTGAATGGCTAGACATTGAGTGCATGCTCTTTGTTAGGCACCATACTAAATTTTTCCATATCACCTCATTAATTTCTTTAAAAGACAATGGAAGAAACCGAAGTCTAGAGCAGTAATGACTTTCCTAAGGTCTTGTACTAAGAGGGAAATTCCTGGGCTTCAGAGCCTAAGCCTTTCCATAGCATTTTGTTTCTGAATAACAGAGCAGCCTCTGTTCTCTGAATTGCTGCCTTTCCAGGGAGGAACTCTATGGTTCTTAGGGGTGAGCTCATCTGTATGGATATTTTCTTTCTGGGGGTAGTCTCTCGTGCTTTTTTATCTTATTTTATATGAATGTTCCCTCCCCCCAGGGTCTGCACTGAGCTACAGTGTATGGATATTTTCTGATAACACTTAAATTATCTATTAGCATGCGTGCATGTGTGTGTGTGTGTGTCTGTGTGTGTGAAAAAGCCATCTTGTCTGCCCCTCTGCTGGGGGCTTGCTACTATTAAGATAGTTTTGGGATTCTGTCTTCACGGCCTATAGCATAAATGTGCTGCTGCCTCTTGCTAAACCTCCCTGAATGTACCTGTCCATTTGTTCTATTTGTTTCTTTAGGATGATTGAGATAGCAAAAGCCATGAGGTTGAAGATCTCTAAAAGAAAGGTGTCACTGGCACCTGGCTGGGAAGAGGATCACAGGCTGGGCACTCTGTCTGTTCCACTGCCGCCAGCTCAGAACTCAAACCAGCAGTCAAAACGGAAGAAGATGTAACTAGATAAGTGCTTTGCAGGCAGGCATTTTGGCCCCATCATAGCCACTGCTTGAAAAGAAAGTGAAAGGAGCCTCAGCAGGGGAGAAAGTGGTACCTCTAGAGATGGCCTGAACGTGCATCAGTCCACCTGGAAAGCCCACCAATGCCTAGACCAAAGCAAGACTGCTTTCTTTAAAATATAGAACTTTATTTTAGTTATTGAGATTTTCTTAAGTTCTTGGTTCACAGAAAAGTCTTTTCTTACAAAATAACAAAGGCAGCATTTTGTACAGCGACTCACATGGAGGCCACAAAACAGAAGTGTGCAAACGTCAATGCTGGGGATGGGAGGGACCAACACTTGTGTCTAAGGTTCTCAGGGAGAAGCCAGAGCTCCTCACTACTTTTTCCCTCCCTCACACCCACCCAGCGGAGCAGCACCTAGGGCCTTACAAAACCAGCCTGGGAAGCTACCTGGCCAAATGTAGAACAGTGACCCCCAACAGGCTGGTGAAGGTCCCATGTGAAAGGCCAAGTGGGAGGGAGATCATTCAGGCTGGACTGGCCTTGCATCCAGCCTCCCTTCCTCAAGCAGTAGGGCCCAGTCCACCTGGCTCTGCAACCCTGATACATTCACAGTACAGGTAGGTAAAGCCCTGTGGGAGCTGGCCTTTCTCCTGACAGGCCACTAACAGCCCCCTATCTGTGGGCTGGGACCTGGGGACAGCCAGTAGTGTGACCTTACCTTTAGAGAGTTCACAGGAAGTGGGTGGGACAAGGTATAGTTTCAAAACAAGGCAGAAAGTGCTCAGTGCCCTGAGGGAGCAGAGGAAGGGTAATTGAGGCCCATGGGGGAACAGCACTGTCATCTGGAGTGAGGAGAGAGTCATGGAGAGATGGCAGTATATGAGCTAAACTTTAAAGAATGAGTGGGGCCAGCACATATAGTGGTGGAGAAAGGGAAAGCTTGAGCCAAGGCACAGTGGGGGACATAGGGTCAGTAAAGGCAGGACACCACCCATGAGAATATGGACACATCCGGTGCCCAGGCACCTCCATTTGGACAGGCTGGAGCTGGAGGGGTGCTGGTGTGGGTATGCTCACATAGGCTCTGGATCCTGCAGCAGGCACCAAGCTAATAGCTTCCTGAGCTTGGGAGCTCCTTGAGGACAGCGGAGCTTCATGCATCCCTGAGCTACCCAGCCATGCATCTGCCTGATGCCTGAAGGAAGCCATCCACCATATGGGCCTCGTGTTTATATCACATCCCCTTGTCCTGCCTGGGATAGCCTTTCCCCTCCAAAGGACTGTCTCAGTCTAGTAGAACAGTGTCCTTAAGAAAACCAACTCAAGTGTGGTGCAGTCCCTGGAAGGATCAAGGGAGGGCCAGGGCCAATCACATAGGGGCCAATTCTGGGGCAGTATCTCTACCCTACCCCATTCATTTCCCTTCCTCAGAAGCAAATGTCTTTCTTGAGAAGAGCCAGGGTTTGGTATGTGTTAAATGAGATTCCCTGTAATTCTGAAAGAATCCTGACCCCAAGTTTTCATATATTGAGTATCCCCAACTCTTCATAAAATCTACCAATGTTTAGAGTGACTAGAAACCCTCCAATTTCTGTTTGGAGGGCTTCTCCTTGAAAAAAAGTTTTCAAGTTCCTGCTGAGGGTTGTGGAGCTGACAGGTTTTAGAGGTACCTTGTTCTGAGTCCCCAGGAAGCATGGGACCTGTTTTTCCAAGAAGGAGAGACTAGGAGTCTTGTCAGGCACTATGTCCATCCTGAGGGCCTTTGCCCCTTAGCTCTTCTGAGGCAGGTCTGCGTCCTTACAGGATGGTGCAGAAGATGCTGCGGTTGCTGTGGTAACCACCTTCCACTCGAGCTGTGATCCTGGTTGCCATAGCTGTCACTTTCTGCCCACTGTGGGCTGCAGATGGACCCCTGAGAGAGTTTTCAAGATGAGGCCGTGCTGGTGGGTTCACCAGACGCCATGTATCAGACCTAGAGGTACAAGAGGAAAGTCTGAACTCTGGGAATCTAGAGAATTTACTGAAAGCCCTGTACAATCTGATGTGTGGTTCCAGACCAGTGAATCTCAAGTGTTCAAATCTGGGTATAGATTTTGTTTTGTCTCCTGAGCATGACAGCCCAGAAAAATGAGGTGTGTGAAACTAAGGGGAAAGGTCCTGCATCCTAGTCCAGTCTGTCCTAATCTGCCTCCACTTCCGCATAGAGCCTCGAACAGTTTCCCTCCATGGACTTCAACTTCCCCATTTTTGTTTTTGTCTTGTGCAGGGGATGGAATCCAGGGCCTGGTACATTCTAGGCCAGTACTGTACCACTGACATATCCCTAGCTAACTGTCCCATGTTTTTTTGTTTTTTTGTTTTTGGTGGAACTGGGGATTGAACTCAGGCCCTTGCGCTTGCCAGGCAAGTGCTTATTCCACTGAGCCATCTCCCCGGCCCCATGCCCCATGTTTAAGAATTTGAAAACAGTGACTTTTTTACTTTTTACTTTCCTCTGTTTCGCTGTAGCATGACTTCATAGATTTATTCATAATCATCCAAAACTACAAACTGCCTAAACACCTTTCAGCTGATGTAAACAAACTGCTATATACGTATATGGAAATTACCCTGGAATAAAAAGGAATGAGTGACTTCATTAGCAATGCCATAGATAAATCTTGAATGCATTAGGCTAAGTGAAGAGACTCGAGGCACTGGAGCACAGTGTGTGGTAGCATGTGCCTATAAGCCCAGCACTTTGAGAAGCTAAGGCAGGAGGACTAAATTTGAGCTCAGCCTGCCCAGCTTAGCAATTTAGACCCTCTCAAATTTAAGACTGAAAATAGAGCTCATTGCAAAGATGGTGGATTCAATCCCAGTGCTACAAAACAAAAACTTTTTTACTGAGTGTGGCAGTCATTACCTAAGAAATGGCAGTCCATCCAAAGTTTCTGACTGGATGTAGCATGACCACAGCTCTTGTTTAGAAAGGTTAGCCAGGAAGGTGTAATAGTACAGACAGGTGGGGTGGGTGAGGGGGTGACTTGGGCAGACCAGGCAAGAGGCTGCTGCAGTGGGGAAGGTGATAACTAAAGTGTAGGGGTGAAGTGCTGGGGATATAGCTCAGTGGCACAAGTGCCTGCTTGGCAAGTGCAAGGTCCCGAGTTCAATCCCCAGTACCACAAAAATACAAGGGTGACATCAGTAAGAGGACTGCTATTATTTTTACAACAGTTTAGCAAAGCACTGACTAATCAAAATGCTTCAACTGTCCTGATAACAGGTGCTGAGACCTGAGTTATGGTGGTGGCAGTTACAGAACATTTTAGACATACAAGTAAGAAGGCCTGAGAACAGACTAAACTTTGGTGTTAGGGAGGAAGAGAAGGCAGAGGACAGACAAGTGGGAAGCAGTTGTGATACCCTGAGGCAGAGTATTAAAAACAAGGTCAGCAGCAGTAAAAACTAACATGTTTGTAATGCTTTAGATATTTAGCTAGACCACAAAGTCTTTATCTTACATTGGTGCCCCCAAACAGGTATGTGCTAGATTTTAGTAAGGCTCGAAAGTTGCTAGGTAATTTGGCCAAGGTCACATAGCCAGTGACAAGTACAACTGAGAATTGATACCACTTTCCCTGGCCTCTTTGGAAGTCCTGAGCCAGGCCTGATAAACCTTAAGTATAGGCCCCCCTTCCCTGACCAGAGCTGAAAGCAGGCTAGACTCACTGGGCTGGGCCTGGCTGCTCTACAACCTCCCTGCTAGTCTATACAACAGGTTCAGACAACTTCAGTTACTCACTTTTTCTTGAAGACCAGAAACTTGTTGTTCTGCATAATACAGTCTCTGTTGTTTGAGATCTGCTGAAAGATGGTCTTGCTGGTCTTGCCCTGGAAGATGATATTCTCCTGCACCAGGGCCTTGGCATGGCCCCGCACAGCAATGCCATAAGCCCGGAATGAGTGGATCCGGTTCTTTATCACCTGGGAGAAGCAAACAGAGCTTGTCATATCTCAGGTACTCAGACTTGTGGGGGAGCCCAGAAAGGGAAACAGCAGTTATAACTCCAAGGGGGAAAATGATGCTGTAAATATCAGCACAGAGCCAGAGGAATGCAAAGGAAAAGTGCCTGGGTAAGCAGGAAAGGCTCACCAGAGGTGGTGACAAGCAAATTGTAGGAGGTTATCAGGTACACAGCAGGGGAGAAGTGTTCACTGAACAAAATGCAAAGGCATGGCAGACAAAGGGCACTGACGACAGCTGCTACAACAGTGTACCCCTGTTCTTCCCATTTTCCCAGTGCTCAGATGCAAAGTCAGAGTATTTTACTCCTCAACGGCCTAACTCACGGACTCATACAGATCTAAGAAAAAAACCCACTAGACTCAATTCCACAACACCAAAACACTAGCACCCAGCACAGTGCTTTCCATAAAAGATGCTCAGAGCTCATGGTCCTGTTGGGGAGACAAATGGGTAAAGGAACAGATGGAAAGCACTATAGAAAGTATTCTGGGAGTAGCACCCTTAAGTGCCAGAAACACCACCAAAGTTCAGAAGAGGGCACCTCAAGCAGCCTGGAGGAATCAAAGAGTTCCTGAAGGTGACAGCTAAACTACAGGGATGAAGTCATAAAGGGGTAAGGGAGGTTCTGGATATACAGGGCATAGTGTGTGCAAAGGCCCTCAGGCAGGGTTTCTCGGTAGGCTCCTGCTGCCTAACAGGTCCTATGCAAGATCATTCTGTTGGGGGAATTAAGCAGATAGCCTTGACCCTGACCTGGAGATTACAAGTTACCTCAGGAGACTCCCAATACTATGACTCTGGAAGTTATACCTTCACTCCTGGCTTCCTGGTAGTTAACTTTGGTTCATTCTCTGGTCCAAGTCCCTGTATCTTCTGTGTGAAATCACCCTCCCAATCTTTCAGGCTTTTGGCAGGAAGGATGATAATCCCTGAAATCTGTAGTGCTTATGGTTCTGCTTCTTAGTACAGGGTTGGGTCCTGTGTCTGGGCATTGAGCACTGTGCTGGCAGTCGATGTCACACACATGCACACATACTCACCTTAGTGTCAGACCTGGGCAGCAACTGCAGCCCACTGCCCCGATTGCCAATGATGTCATTTTCGATGACAATAGTGCTGTCACCCTTGGTAATGATGCCATGGCCTCTGTTGTCATAGATACCATTGCCCCGGAGCTCCACCTTACACTGGGCTTCAACCTTGACTCCACTCTGGCGGTTGCAGGAGATGCTGTTGTTGGTCATACGAGTGAGCTGGCTGCTCTGGGCTACAGTGATACCTCTGTCCCCATTGGCATGGATCACATTGGTGATGATGTGCAGGGCCTCACTGCTCTGGACATACAGTCCAGAGGCTACAGGCAGAGGAGAAGGGAGCAGGGTCAGCCCTAACACCACCAATCACCAATCAGGGAAAAGCCTTTACCAGTTCTGCACCCCAGGAAAGAGAAGAGAGAGTAACACTCAGACCCAGCCTTGAGTCTGTATCTTTTAAACTAATGATAGACAACAGGAGCAAACCTCAGAACATAAAAAACAAAAAACAAACAAACAAACTAAAAAAAACGTTTCCTGCTGTAATAACTCCTGAGGCAGCTGGGCACACAAGCTCTGAAAAATTTCTTGGCTTTGATGGTCATTGGGCCCAAGCTTTCATCCTGGGCTTGAAAGCCTCCTATGACATAATCATACTGCTGTTTTCACCTCCCGTTATGGGGAGCTCATTCCTCAAGACTGACCCTGTCACCTCTAGACAGAGCTCTACCTGCTAGAAAGGTATTTTGTTTTGCTTTCCTTCCCATTCTGAGCTGGAATCTGCCCATTATTTTGGGAAATTTTCTTCATAAATTTATAATTTTTTAGTAAACTTACCAGGCTAAGAAGTATGTATTTAAAAGGTGTTAAGACATTTTGGAAAGAAAAAATGGTGCTTGGAATTGTATTTGCTGAGAAGGCCCTGTGAACATGAACAAAGACAGACTCAGCAGGAGTAAAGCCTCTGACCTGCTAGAGAGAGAAAGCCTGGCAGTGAGACTATGATGTGGTGTCTCCACCTGTTGTATCATCTTTCACAGGAAGGAGAGGATCAGGGGTGTGCTGGGGAGGTGGGATGTGTACAGTGACTGGGTTGATACAGAAGCAGTCTGGGCCATAAGCCTGCAAGCTTAAACCTCTTGGTGACATGTGTCTGTTCTTCTTGGTTTTGTTGAAAGCAGCAAAAATAAGTATGTATGAATTTATGCAGCTTTGTCTGTCTATAGGAGAGCATGGTCACATGGGGGGAACCCTGAATTTGGAGAGGACAACTCATTTCCCAGATGAGATGGACTGGAACCTGACCTATCTGCCCCATTACTCCCAGAGGAAAGCACTTCTGCTTCTCAGGGCCTAGAATCTATTCTTTCTTCCATCAACACTCTATAATTATTACCCCATAAAACTTACCAGTGGGGAATGGGAAGAGGGCAAAATTCAAAGAAAGAAAGGGTAGAGGGGTGTGTTGAAAGGTTAGTAATTTCAAATTGATCTGGGATGTGTGGATGACAGAAGGGGGATTTCAAGTCCAAGGGCTTTGGTATGAAGCAAACAGCAGAAAAAAGTAGCTATCAGGCTGGAAATCCAAAGTAGGACAGTCTCTGAGAGCTCTTAAGAGAATGAGGAGCTGTGGAAGGTCCTTCAGCAAGGGCTGGGTGAGGCACACTTACCGCCATTGTGATTAATACTATTAGACTCTACAAGAGCTATGGTGACGGGCCTGCGCAGGGGGTCATCCTCCTTCTCTAGTTCAGTCTCCCAGAGGATGGCATCCCCGTCTTCACTGAAGTTCTCCTGGGCCCCATGGCCTCCAGGGAACTCACTGGCGCCATCCTTCTGGCTAAACACTGCCACTCCATACAGGCCATTGTAGCTCACATGGTTACTGGTGACGTGGGGCAGACTGGACGACATCATCCACACACCACAGCCCTTGTTGGCTGGAACAGTAAAAAGAGTTGGTCACTGACACAACAGGTGAGGCATCCCCCAGTGTCTCGCCAAAACAGGAAGCAAAAGGAAATGGCCTGGGACGAATAATTTCAAGGCTCTGGCTGTGCGCCTATCCTTTCAAGAGGGACAGTAACCAAGTCAGGACACTCTCACAAGCTGGACTCATTCCCCAAGGTGTAAAAGCACCCTGAGAACTGCCAAGTCAACTTTCAGATCTGAACACACACAAGATGTAGTGACTACCAAGGGGCACCAACTTCATCTATGCAGAGGAGGAAGCCTTAGACTGAATTCCAGCTCTTACCACTTCCTAGCTTCACCAGGTTACAGAACTCTGTGCCTCAGTTTCTTGCTGTTATTATGGATCTGCCACTGAGTATGCAACCCAGGACCTTGCATAAGCTAGGTAAGCATTTATCTCTGGGCCACATCATGAGCCCTTTTAAAATTTTATTTTATGTATTTAGTACAGGGTCTGTAGGGTCTCAATACGTAGATGGGACTCGTAGTGATTCTTGTTTTCAGCCTCTCAAGAGCTGGGATTACTGGCATGGGTCACCACGCCCAGCCTCAATCACTGTCTCAGCACACCCTGGGGGCGGGGCTGGCATGACACACTCGGGATTGAACCCTGGCTGCTGTACCCTGCCTAAGCAGGCACTTTAGTCCGCTGAGCTATCTGGCCAGCCCTTAAAATTTTATTTTGCAGTCAGGTGTGGTGGTGTATGCCTGTAATCCTGGCACTTTGCAAGACTGAAGCAGGGTGATTACAAGTTTGAGTCCAACCTGGACAGCTTAATGAGATCTTGCCTCAAAATATAAAATAAAAATAGGGCTGGAGATGTAGGCTAGTACAAAGGCCTTGGATTCAATCTCCAATACTTCCCCAAAGAAAAACTGAGACAGGGTCTTCCTAAATTGCCTAGGATGGCCTTGAACTTGCAACCTTCCTTTAGCCTTAACTCCCGAATATCTGGGATTATAGGTGTGTGCCACCCACTCAGTGGTTTCTTCACCTTTAGATTGGGGATAATTATGTACCTCACTAGAAGGCAGTCACGGAGTTCAATGTGATGATGCCCATGAACAGCCTAGTAGAGATATGGACCCAAATTAATATTATTGTTGTTGTTAGAGATACAGTCTAGGAATAATAAGGGTTTTCTCAAAGTCCCAGAGTGAGACATTTAATTCCTGTGATTACCTGTCTTTTTTCTTCCTGTGATTACTTGTTTTTCCATTATATTTCTACTTCTCTGTGTCAAAAGATGCAATAAAATATGGCAGACACTCATGCAGCAGAGCCCAAATAGCCTGCATAACCCAACTTTTGCCTTTTGGTATTTTGGGAATAAAGCTCTGCTTTACTGACCCCAATGACAATAAAGTAGCTTACTAAGTGATTTAAAGGAGAAGCTCTTCATTCTGAGAGGGCCTCACACAATTCCCCTAACTCAGATGAGGTCTTCAAAGCCCAGGGAAGCCAGTGACTGTCTCAGGACCCACCAGCTGAAGATGGAACCAGAGTTTCCTGCCTCCCAGGCAGGAGTGCAACCCAGCTTTGCCCCTGGGGACATGGTCCTCACCATAGATGGTATTTCCTTCTATTAGTCCTTTGCCTTCATCTCCCACAACTACACCATCTGAGTAGCCAAAGCAGATGAGATTGCTCCTGAGAACAGGGATCCCTCCACGGCGGATGTCCACGCCTCCCCACTGATTTTCACGGATGACATTTTCTATGAAGAGAAAATGAAATGATGAAAGTCAACACCCAACAGTCACCTCCAATGCTGGCAGTGGGGACTTGGTCAGCTAAGAGAAAGGATACCCCAACCGGGTCCTTCAGCCTTTGCCCTGTTGACAGCACTTTGAAGCTTGTCTACTAGTTGATGTTTCCGGACTCCTCCGTTTTCCCTGAGGGCAGGGTTTGTCTGTCTTGTGCATGCCTACATCCCCATCCCCCCTATTCCTAAGGGTCTTTGGGCTGATGAATGAGGAATGAGAATAAACTAGCTCTAGAGCCGCAGGGGTAGAGTCCAACCATTCCTCCAAGCCTGAGAAGGCTGCCTGTCCTCAGCCTCAGCTATGTACTCTGACCAAACACTTTCTCTCCTCTTTTTGGGAGCCATCTCTTCTCAAGGATGGGGTTAAGAGTCACAGCTCAGAAGAGTGATCCTAGCCAGTGATGGCAAATGTTTTAGAGACAGTGCTCAAACTGCAACCCAAAGCCCACTTGGTCATTGCAAAGTGCCAACACTGCAATTAATCCTGAATACTGAGGTTCAGGGAAAAAACAAACAAAACACAGACATTAACACTTTTTGTCCTAAAAGCAACATGCATGCCATAGGTATTCCACCACTGTGAGATCCTGCTGTCCCCTGCACTGGCCACGTAGACACTGGGTCTCCTGAAATCACTAACCTGGCCTTCTGTGACTGGCTCCTTCCTGCCTCTGTGACCCAGCCCCATTCTCCTCATTCATTACTCTGGGCCCTGAAGCAGTCTCAGTGCTCAGGCATGCTGGGTCTGTTCCAGCACGGAAGACTTTTCCTAGGGTGCTTTCCATCTTCCAGATTCTGTCTTGTATGTTATTCTCTCAGGAAGACCTGCCCTGATCACATGATCTTGACCACACAGGCCCTCTCTATGTAGATGACCTGTAGAGCCCTTATCACCCTCAGTATGGCATTCTTTTTGCTTGTATATATAGGCTTTTACTTATTAACTTCTTTTCCTCTAAACTATGAGTCCATTTTGTTACTGCTGTATCCCCAGCTCCTAGAATGTAGCCTGCATACAGTGGTGCCCAGTAAGTGTCTGATGAGTACAGCTGCAGTCAGGGGCTTCCCTGGGCCAAGGGAAGCCCCACTATGCTCTGTGCTGAGGTTCCACCGATACATCAGGCAGATTCAATCCTTGTCTTGTGGAATGTACTGCCTCACAAGGGAGATGGGATAAAACAATGCACCAAGAAAATAAAATGTCCTACAAAGGAGGCATCATAGACACAGTGAGTATATCTATGTACAAAGGGAGGTCAGAGAAGGCTTCTCTGAGGAGGAGACACTTGAGAAAAAAAACTACAGCATACACAGGAGTTGGCTGGATAGAGATTTCCAGGGAGACAGCCATATAAAAGCCTACAGGAGGATTCAGATAGTTCCTCTGGTGTCTATGCTTCTGTAGGCATTGTGACCTGCCAGTGAGCCACTGTCAGCCCTGGGTGTGGTAGAGAACAGATACGTAGATCACAGCATGCTATGCCTGCATGAGAATTGTTGCCAGCATGGAGCTGGTGACCTTGGGTGCCAGTTCACTGGTCTGAAAGGGAGGTCTGCAGCAGGTGAGGGACTTGTGTAAGGACCTGAGGCTGGCAAGATTAACACCAGAGGACAGTTCTGTCCATAGCTCTGGGCAGTGCCCAATACATACCTGTGATAAGCCCCTTGCCATTCTCATTCACAGCAATGCCAGCAGCACGTCCCTTGAAAATGTGGTTCCCACTAAAATGGAAAAGGAGAGGTAAGACTAGGATCCAATGTCTCATTTCAAGGTCACTGCCTTCTGCTAGCTTCTGGTGCTCAAGTTCAAGGGGTCTAAATTATTTCCTGAAGTCCTGCAAGCCAAGCCCTTGGACATTAATGGTTGTCACTGGGACTACAACCACAAATAAGCAATGTAAGTACAATAATATCCAATTGGTTGTGACTTCGTTTTGTTGTCATCTATATATGTACTATTTTATTTATTTATTTATTTATTTATTTATTTTAAAATTATTTATTTTGTGTGTGTGTGGTCAGCTCAGCCCACCAGTGGGCGGGGCTGGCTGGCATGTGGTGCTGGGG
>NDGM011228495.1:1798-13835 GCA_002564305.1 Octomys mimax | reverse complement strand
TTTTTTTTACCAATTTCTCAGTTGAGGGGCATTTGGGTTGTTTTAAGATTTAGCTGTGGTAAATTGTGCTGCTATAAACATGAGCACACATATATCACCGAGGTATGATGATTTCAATTATTTTGTAAAAATAGCTAGAAGGGCACTAGCTGGCTTGAATGTGACCTACAACCTTGGACTTTACAGAAATCTCAATAGTGATTTCCGTGCTGGTTGTGTCAGCCAGCACTCCCACCAACAGTGGAGTAATAAGGGTTCCTTTTTCCCCACAGCCTCTCCAGCATTTTTTATTGGTTGACTTCTTGAAGAGAGACATTCTCTCCTGCATAAGATGTTACCTCAGTGTCACTTTAATTTGCATCTCTTGAATGACCAACGGTGTTGAACATTTTTAATATATTTATTTGATATTTGCATCTCTTCATTTGTGAATTGTAGATTCATCTCAGATGCCCATTTTGGATTGGCTCTCTGAATTTTGGCAGTGTGAATTTTATAATTCTTTAAATGTTCTAGATAGAAGTCCTTTGTCTGCTATACTTGTGTCCCACTTCATTGGTTTTCATATTATTCTGTTGGTGATTACTTTTAAAGTATAAAAAACTTTTCAAAAAGATGAGATTCCAATTGTTGATTCTTTCAAGTATTCCCTATGCAGTGTAATTTTTATTCATGAACTCTTTACATACCCTTATGTCTTTAAATTTTTTCCTATTTCTCTTTCAGAAGATTTAGTGTTTCAGTTCTAATATTTAAAATCTCTGATCCATTTTGACTGTAGTTCTGTGCATGGTGATAGGAATGGGTCTACATTCAGTGTTCAGCATGTGATAAGCCAGTATTTCCAGCACCATTTATAAAGAGACTATCTTTCTTCCAATGAACATGTTGGCCCCTTTGTCAACAATAAGGTGACTGAATGTGCTTGTAGTTGTGTCTACATAGTCTAATCTGTACCATTGATCCTCAGGTCTGTTTTTATGCCGGTACCATGCTCATTTTATCACTGAAGCTTTGTAACATAATTTGAAGTCAAGGATTGCGGTGCCTCCTGCCTTTCCTCTGTTGCCCAGGATTGTACTTCTGGTTCCAGATGAATTTTAGGAATATTTTTTCTAGATCTATGAGATATGCTAGTGGTCTTTTAACTGGGATTGCATTGAATCTGTATGACAATTTTGGAAGTATGGCCATTTTCATGTTGGTTCTTCCTATCCAAGAGCAAGGAACAACTTTCCATTTTCTCAAATCCATTTTCATCTTTTTTTTCTTCAGAGACATATAGTTTTTGCTGCATAGATCTTTTACTTCCTTTGTAAAGAAGATTGATTCCTAAATATTTATTTATTTAGGTATATATTTATTTTTGGCAGAGCTGGGGACTGAACTCAGGTCCTTGCACTTGCAAGGCCTAAATATTTCACTTATTAAAATAATATTGTGAAAGGCATGGTTTTCATTTCTCTCTCAATGCATTTGTTGTTTCTATACAGAAATGCAATTATTTTTTGAGGTTTGAATTTTTATAATACTAATCTACTGACTCTGGTGATTAAATCTCCGAGACTCTTGGTGGATGTTTTTGGCTGTTTTATGTGCAGTATCATATCATCTGTAAATAATGATAATTTTATTTCTTCCTTCCAATCATTAGTCCTTTTATTTCTTTCTCTGTTCAATTGCTCTGGTTAATGTTTCTAAAAGTCTATTGAACGTGTGTGGTGACAGTGGGCATCCTTGTCTTTTCTTGCTTTTAAAGGGAAAGCTTTCCAATTTTGCCCATTTAGTTTGATGTTGGCTGTTGGTTTGTCATAGATGACTTTTATGAAGTCAAGGTAAAGACCATCTGTTTCGATTTTCTGTAGTGTTTTTGTTATGAATGAGTGTTGGACTTTGTCAAAAGCATTGTGTGTATCTATTGAGATGATAATTTTTGTCTTTGGCTATCTTAATGTGGTTTATTAAAATTTGGTTTTGTGTATATTAAAGCATACCTATGTTCCTGGGATGGATCCCACTTGGAATTGATGTATAATCTTCTTGATGATTTGCTGCATTATGTTGACTAGTATTTATTGAGGATTTTTGCACCTATTTTCATTAGGGATATTAGCCTGTAAGTCTTTTTTTTGGTTGGGTTCTTTTCTGGTTTTGCTATCAGAGTAACACTTGCCTCCCTGAATGAGTTGCGGAGAATTACTTGCCTTTCAATTTCACTGAAGAGCTTGAGAAGCATTGTCATTAGATTCTCCCTAAATTTCTTATACAATTCATCTCTGAATCCATGAGGAGGGGGGCTTTTCTTCGTTGTAATTTTTTTATTACATTTTCAATTTAATTGACTCATACTGGGTTCTTTAGAAATTTTATACTTTCTTGATTTAGCTTTTATACTTCATATGTATTTAGGAATCTGTCTATTTCTTCTGTATTTTCCATTCTGTGAAGGTAAAGATTTAGGAAATTAGTATTGATAATATTTTTTTCCATACTGAGTATTGAAAACAGGACCTTGCACTTGCCAGGCAAGCTCTTATTGTATTGAGCTATCTCTCAGCCCGATAATCTTGTGAAATGCTATAGGATCTGTAGTGATTTCACAATTTTCTTTTCTCATTGCAGGAATTTAACTTTTTACTTTCCTTTTTTAATGAGGCTGGCTAGAGGTTTATCAATTTTATTTATTCTTTTAAAGAATTAACTTTTTCACTCGTTAATTCTTTGTATTGTTTTCTTCATCTCTATTGCATTTATTTCTCCTGTGATCTTTTTTAATTCCTGCCTTCTTTGGACTTTGAACTTGACTTGCTCTTCTTTTTCTAGAAGTTTGAGCTGTACCATAAGATTATCTGTTTAGGCTTGTTCTGCTTACCTGCTATGACATTCATTGCTATAAATTTGCCACTTAAGATAACTTTCAGTGTATCCCACAGGTTCCGGTAAATTGTATCTGCATTTTCTTTGGATTGTAAATGTTTAATCTCTTCTGTGACCCATCGTATGTAGCACACTGTTAGATTTTTGTTTCTTGGTCCACTCTGCCATGCTACTTCTTTTGATTGGTGAATTGAGGCCATTTATGTTAATAGTGATAACTGATATTTATTAGCTTATCTTTGTCATGTTGCTTCCCTCCTGTAGGATGCATATGCTTCTCTTTTTCTTAATGGTTTGCTCTGCTTGGTTATTCTCTTCTATTGTTGAAATTGTGCTCATCTGTCTCTCTTTCTAAAATATTTGTCAGTGCTCTTTGTAGGATTAGTTAGGCTGTCCTGAATTTCTTCAGTTGTTCTTTGTCTTGGAAGAATCTAATCTATTACATTGGATAGATAGTTTTGCTGGATACATGAATCTGCTTTGAAAGTTGTTTTCTTTCAGAAATTCAAATATCTCACTTCAAGCTCATCTTCATATGACGGTATGCGTTGAGAAATCTGCTGTGATTCTGATGGGCTTTCCATTATAGGTGATCCATTTCATTTGACAGCTTTTAACATTCTGTACTTTTGCTCAATTTCTGGGATCTTGATTATTATGTGTCTGTGTGAAGAATTATTTTGAATTTGGCTTGCTATAGTTCTACATGCTTAAATTATCTGTATATCAGATTCTTTTCCAATGCTTGGGAAATTTTCTGCTGCTACTTCTACAAACACTTTTCATGTGTTTTAACTCCAGATTTTTTTTTTATGTATGTAGGACAGGGTCTACAGGGTCTACAGGGTCTACAGGGTCTCACTACATAGAGAGGACTCATAGTGATTCTCCAGCTTTCAGCCTCCCAAGCACTAGGATTACAGGTATGTGCCACCATGTCCAGTCTCAATCGTCCTCTCCGTACACCCCAGATGCAGAGCTGTCACAGCACGCTGGGTATCAAAGCCTGGCTGCTGAATTCTACCTAAGCAGATGTTTTGTTGATACCTATTCATCTTATATTATTTTTTGTATCATCTTGCACCTGTTTTATTATTTCCTGGTTTCTTATAATCATAAGAGATGTGTCCTTTCATGGTCACTATCTTCAGTGCTATCTTCAAGTAATATTCTTCATTCAAGTAATATTGTCAGCCTTTAATAGAATTTCTAAGTCCTGGATGTCTGTTTGAATCTGTTTCATGTGTTCTAATTCTTTCCTGTATTGTTCTGTTAAAGTTTCCATCATTTTCCTATTTCATCCTATTTTTTTAAATTTGTGTCTTCTTTAGATGTATTGAGCAGTTCTTTCATGAATGTTGTAATTTCCTTTTTTACCTAAGAGATTATTACTGATCTGCTTTCTTCAATAACCTGATGGATCTATTTCTTTACTTCATTTGGTACCATCTCAGAAATTTCAGGTGTGTGGATTACAAGTTCTTCTGTCACCATGTCTCCTGCACTTATTTTGGGTTGGCCAGAGTTCTGAGATTGCCTTTTGTTCCTTCCTTTTGTTTTGCATTAGTGGTAGATATGCAGGTTGCAGTTCAACAACCTCTTAGAAGAAAAGGAGGCCGGGTTGGCTCACCAAAGCTGCTGCTGTGTGGTGCGCAATGTGTCTTCATCTCATTAAGGAGAGGTGGGCAAGTCACCTGTTCCAGAAGGATCCAATGATGATGAGTGCAGGCCAAAGTTGTGCAAGAATCTATCAATGGTGGGTTTGTGCAGAGCAGTGCTCTGCAGTGCTCCTACAGTTCTCTGTGAAAGTTATGTTTCCCTGGTTGTCTTCAGGGACAGGTCATGGGGCCAGACTCAAAGAACTCTGGTGAGATGGCTGGTGGGCGTGGCAAGTGCTATGGTGTCTACTGGGTAATCTTCATGGCAAGACAGGCAGGCAGACTCTGCTTCACCTACTTTCAGCACCTACATTGCTAAAATAAATAGTAACATAATGCATGGCTATGCAAAATATGAACCATTGTTACACAAGTGAGCAAATAAATACAATTTTTGAAAAATACCCAAGATACATAAACTAAAACATATAGAGCTTTTTTAAGTTGTTAAATAAATTTTCAAAATAAGAAATGACAACATTAATTGTCATGATCATTGTCCTGTATGAATAAAACTAAATTTTGCCTGTATTAACACAGTGCAGTTCTACATTTCTCATGGAATATATGTTATTTTTAATGCATTTGTTACAAGGTCTCACTATGCACCTGAGACCCTTTGTGATCCTCGTTTTCGGCCTCTGCAGTGCTGGGATTATAGTCATGTGCCACCACAACCAGGCTCAGTGGCTGTTTCAGCACACCTGGGGACAGAGCCAGTGCAGCATGTGGTGCAGGGAATCGAACCGCAGGGAGATCAAACCCCAATTCCTGCACTAACCTAAGCAAGTGCTTAGTCTGCTGAGCTATCTTGCTGGCTCTTTCATGGAATATTTGAAATTGTGTAATATATAATTTTTAAAAATCACAAAGATTTTAGAGTACAGCTTAACTTATCAATGTCTTATAAAATAATATTGGAATTATTAACAAAACAGCAAAATGAAACATAATTCCTTATAAATTAATGTATATTTATGATAATATTTTCTTTTAAATAAAATTTAAATATATTACTTTAAGTATTTTTTATATTTTTAAATTAAAATGTAGGTCATGGTATTTTTTTGTTATTCGGAATTTGAATATAACTAGAATCCCTACATTGTATTTGGCTTGTAACTCTGCATTTTTTCATATTTTTAATGGTATTACTATAATAAAAAACCTGCCACTTTTCACATTTCACAAAGAATTTTCACAATCACAGTTTAAGGGATTATGTGTGCACAGTGCTGATGCGATTCTCCCTTCCCATGATGCTTCTAAACTGACAGAGTGACAGTGTGAATCACGTTCACTGTTTTGAAGGAATGTATCAGATATTTAATTGTTTGCTCATTTATAACCATTTTTACACTGACTCAAGACTCAAGTATATTATTCTGACTTAGCTACCATAATATAGCACATCAACATCTTTTTCTGTTTGTTCATTTTCCGTTAAATGAAAAAAATAAGACAAAATTTCATAAAAATGAGATTAATAATTATACACTGTGTATCATTATTTTCAAAATAGTCACTAAAAGTACAGTATATATCTGAAAAAGATTCTTAAAAAGAAGAAACAAACAAATAATAACATAGAACATTCTTTACAAGTATAAATGAAAGAAATTTGTGCATTTTTGTAATTATATATATATATATCCATATATATAATTGTAAATAATTAAATATTTTTTAAAAGAGAAAGTTGATAATTTGGGGAAGTATTTGATCTTCTTACCAATTCCTGTTTATCTCTCTTCTATTTTGATGGACATACTTGAATATATAATAAATCACATGATTTTCAAGCTTGTGGGTCTGAGTCATTTTGCTTAACATTATGGTCTGAACTTATATCATTTTTATACAAATGTCTTGAATATGTCTTTCTTCATGCCTGCATAATACTCCACTACACTTTTTCTTATCCATGTATCTGTTGACGGACGTGTGTGATGCTTCTGAGATCTAGCTCTTATAATTTGTTCTGTTATAAATATCAATATCTTAAAATGGTTATCAGTCCCTGCTGACTTACTAGCATATATAAGATACTACTTTCTCCATAGGATTGAAGTCTTTCCTTCAATTTCTGTTGTGTTACCTTTAAAAACTCCTTATATAGGAGACTCAGGATAAATATTTAATGTGCTTTTTTCATAACATCTAGTGACATTATTATGTTATTATATGATTATAATGTTATTACATGTTATGACACAAAATTCTATGTATTTATTCTATATAATCTCAGGAAATTCGAAAAGAAATCAGCACCAGTCATGAAGATGATATAGTTTTAGCTTGTAATTTTTGTTTTATGAAAAGTAAAACAATAAAAGTGTGCTTGACCAGAAGCAATGAAGAGAAATTCACACACACGCTACTTACTTCTAGTGCAGGCCTCCAAAGTCTGTTCATTTTCCCTATCTCCCATCACCCTCATTGTTGAAGAACTGCTGCATTCCAGAGTTTATGGGCAAAAGGCTTTCAGCAAAAAGGGGGTCATGTCATAAGCCCCCCTTCTAAGTGCCCCTACAGCTTCTCAAACTAGTTTAACATAGCAATGCCTGGAAGTGTAGAGAAGGACACAAACATTGCAGGAGTTGACGAAGTAGATGCAACCCTGAGAGACAACGTGTAACTGATAGCGTCCACCCAGTGGGCAAGGAGAGAAGTACAGGGCACTGACCCAAACAGCTAAGCACAGGAATGAGTCAAGTCCTGGTTAGGACTCACTAGTGCTCCCTCCTATTCAGAGAATTTCCATAGCACAAGCTGAACACATACCCAAATGTGTGGAGGAATTTTTGTTATTTATTTCTCTTTCACTTTACTGGATTCCTAGGGTATTGTTTTTATTTGTTTTGCACTCTGTCTTGGGCCTATTTATTATTTTTACTTCCTTTCTCTCATAATTTCTGTTACTTTTCTTTATTTCTTTATTTGTTTCTTTAGTAGGGTTCTTTATTTCAGTTTTCTTCTCCTCTTCCTCATTTCCTCACCAGTTTTACTCTTTTGTTAATTCTCACCAGCCTGATTTTTATTATGCATTATTAATTTCATTAAAGCTCATTAGCCATTTTGTTGAATCTGTGCTATTATTGCTAAATTATTGTTGTTAATGGTGGTGCAGTTGTTGTACTTATTAAATATATTATATTGTATATATTTCTATATGCTAATAGTTTATCAGAATTTTTGTCTGATTTATTATTGCAAATCTCTTTCCTACCTTGAATAGTGGCACAGTTCTATGTTTTATGGTTATTACTGCATCTTAACATCCAGTTTTCCTTTGGCTTTATTGTGGCTGATTTCTCTTCCATTGCTAATGGTGTCTCGCTGTTGTCTTTATCTGATGGTTACCGTAGGCCAATCCCTGGTTTCTATTAGTATTTTTGCCATTACTGTGATTGGTTAGCTCCTCTATGAGTGGTGCTGGAGAGAAACCTTCCGGAGGAAAGTTGGGCACTAAGAAGATTTCCAAGTAGTCTGCTGAGTAGGTTAAAAAGGGGTATAAACAGTGAAACACAAGCAAATATAAGGTTACATTGCAAAGAGGCAGAGTCCAACCAAAGAGATGTCTAGCTAAAGCCATGAAGAGTGACATGGGTTTTCTAACAGACTATCAACTCAAAACACAAAAACAATAAAAAAGAAAGCAAGGCTGAAGATATGTCCAAAGAAAATATCTGTAAGATATTCAAAAAATTTTAAGAGAATCTTATTAAACAAAGGATTTCAGGATGGGGAGAGATAGCACAACTGTCTAATTGCCCGACCAGCAATTACAAGGTTATGGGTTGGACTCTGGCACCACATGCCATGTTGGCCCGTGCCGAGCTGGCCACAGAACCAGGCTTGGTGGTGCACTCCTGTAATCCCTGTGCTGGGAGGTTAGGACAGGAGTGTCACTGCAAGTCCAAGCTGCATATTGAGACCCTGTGCCAAATAAATAAGTAAATAAATACTTCTAAAAATTAAAAAATGAATAAACAAATGATTTCCGATGTTAGGAAAAGTTAAACAAGAAAAACAAGCTGAGGTCAAAAGAAAACCTAAGATATAATTGACCATTTTAGTAAAGAATTAATTATTATGAAAAGGATGCAAGCAGAAATATAGGAAATGAAAAAAAGCAACAGAACATTTTGTAACAAATTTTACCAATGTGAGTACAGATTGTCAGCAATTGAAGACATGGATACAGAAAATCATAAATTCAGTATGTCCTAATATCAAGATATGATGCAAGTTGGATACAGCAGCTGAGAAATGACTCAAAAAGAAAACTAGTCTCTTAGTTATAGTAGCAAAGAAAAAAGGCAAAAATAATTTAGCAGGTCTGAAAAATTTCCAAGTTTAGGGAAAGAATGCAATATTCAAGTAAAGAGGCATATAAAACCTCAAATATTGATTACAAGGAAAATAACTATACATGATGTACAATAATCAATATTCTATAAATTCAACAAAAGGAAAAAAATAAAAGCTTTTAGAAAAAAAAATAACATGCAATCAAAAAGTCCACTGCTACCAAAGTAGCAGCTAATTTCTTAGCATGGGCTTCAAGGTGACAGAAACAGGACGGCAGGCTGGAGCACGTGCTTTTCCTCTTTAGACATGAAAACCTCAACCCAGAAGTGATGAACAGAGACACAGAAACTGCACTTGTTAAGGGGACAAGGACACACAAAAACATAACAATTATAAATATTTATACAATAAATATTGGTACACTTATCTTCATAAAACAAAAAAAATCAGTGAAGTTAGGCCGATAGAAAAATCTCAACAAAACTATAGCAGGGGATTTCTCACAAACAGGTCAACTAGACAAAAAGAAATCAACTAAAATATCAGAATTAAGCTGCAACCCTGAACAAACGGTCTTTCTTAAGAGCTACAATGTGTTTTATTCAATAATTCAATAAAGCATAATATACTTTTTATTATCAATGCACTAAACTTTGTCTAGCATAGGCTATATCTTAGGCCTTAGACATGCTTAAATAAATTAAACAATTGAAATAATCTTATGCATACAATAGGTCGTGGTGAAGTGATAGAAACAAATTGAAAAAAAAACCCACAGAAACTGAAAATACATGGAGAATAAATAATACATTATTAAACAAAAAATGGATGATAAAAGCTATGAGAGAAGAAATTAAAATATTGTGAAACGATGTTTGAATTTGAAAATGGTATATCAAAACCTGTGAGACACAATGAAGGCTTTCATAAGAAGAAAGTTCATAAATGTGAACTCATATTTTAAAGAAATAAATGATCTTAAGTAGGCAAATGATACACCTCAAGATCCTACAAAACAAAGCAATTGAAATTAAAATTATTATGAGGCCAGAAATTATAAAGATGAGAGCATATATTAATAAAACTTAGAATGAAAAAGTATTCAGTAAATCAAAAAACTCAGAGTTGTCTCACTGAAAGAATAAAAGGATTGATGAACTCTTAGCCATGCTCATGAAAAGCAGGGGAAAAAAATATAGACCAAAGCAACTAGGAATGAAACACATGAAATCAGAACTGACACTGCCAAAATTTAGAGGATTGTAAAATGTACTGAAGACCCATATTCCAATATGTTGGACAACTTAGCAGAAGAAGACAAATTCCTAAACATATGGCAAATACCAAATTCGAACAAAGATGACATGAAAATCCTGAATAAACTAACAAGAGGTAATGGAAACATTAGCAGCAATAAAAATCTTACCAAGAACTACTAGAAAAATTAGAAAATGCAGCCCCTCTCCTAACTTTAAGAAAGAAGGGAAAGATCATAGGTTGAATTAAACAACAATGGCCAACACATCAATCAGTCATCCCCATGCAATAAAACCTCCACTTAATTCTCAACAAAAGGGATCAGAGAGCTTTGGGAGGGTGAGCAAAATAAGTTGTTAAGATGAACATATTAAATTGTCTGGTGCATCCAGAGAAAGCATCAGGACAGCCTAGGACCTGATATTTTTTACCAGAATTTCAGTAAAGATATAAAGCCAGTACTCCTCAAACTCTTCCATGAAATTGAAGGAAGAAACCCTGAATCTAGCATCACCTTTGTGATCAAGCTATGCAAGGATTTAACAAAAAAGAGAAAACAATAGACCAGTCTACTTAACAAATATTGGCAAAAATTCCTCAATAAAACACAAGCAAAAACGTAACAAATCATAAAAGGTCAGATATAATTATAGTGCAGCCTTTGCCACAAGGATATAACGGTGGTTTGACACACATAAAGCAAAAAAAAAAAAAAAAAAAAAACAGCTATTCTCCTAGGAAAACTAATGTACATTGGAATCATTATGCCAAGTGAGGTCAATCAGCCACATCAAGTTAACTACCACGTTGTTCATCTTATTTGAGAAAACTAAAGAGTAAATCATTTCACAGCAAGACAAAGGTTAGATGATATGGAACAGAGAAAGTGACTTGTGTAGATGGAAAGACTGGGGCTGACTAGAAGGAGAGAAGGGGATGTAAAAAGGATGACAAGACGTGTGCATATAGCAATTTCTCAAGGAAGGAATTTATTGTGGGTTACAAACATATCTGTCTCAGTTACTTTTCTCTTACTACTAAAACAAAATACCTAACACCTAAAGTTAAGAAAGGGATGGTTTATTTAGCTCGCAGTTCATAGAGACTTCAGTCTATAATCAGCTGGCTGCAGGCAGGAGTAACAGTTCAAGGCAGTGGAAGACAACAGAAGCAAGAGCAGAAGAGGTGGGGTGGAGCCAACCTCTTTTCCTTCCTTGTATTGTAGGTAGCCTACCATCCCCTCCGACAGACGTAGCTCTAGCTCATCTCTGTGCCCTTTTCTTTTAACATAAACTGAGGATGTCTACAAAGTGAAGACCCTGGCCCTCTGCTGAATTGCTTAGAGAGCTTCTAAACTTCTCAAGTTGGCACCATTTACCAACCATTCCAATATATGATAAAAATAATTTAAAAATTAGGAGATGTGTACATGTGCTTGTGTTTTTGTTAATTTTGTACCAGAGAAAATAATTGCACATAATTTTACTGTTTTACATCTGTAAGTTATAGTGTCTTGTAGTTTTAATTATATTTCATTGTCTTTTTATTATTTTTTAAAAACAGTACATAATGTTCTCTATAGTCAGGAATTGCAACACCATGATTGCTCCTGTCTGATTCTTCCTGACAATCAGACTGTTTTTGTATGTTCAGGATGAGTAGTGGCAATATCCTGAGGAATATAGTGACAATCGTTCTGTTTGGCTGTTCTTTTCCTTATATATGACACCAGGTTAAAGCACTTGTAATTTTCTGGTTGTATTTAGCTCTGAAAAAACCCCAAAGTTTCACTTATATGGAGAATTACATTATCTTGTTTATCTATAGCTTTCTGTAAAATTACTGATATTAAAGCTGCCAGAATGGTGAGACAAACAGAGAGAGAGAGAGAGAGAGAGAGAGAGAGAGAGAGAGAGAGAGAGAGAGAGAGA